>LQNS02278160.1:20786833-20804294 GCA_001587735.2 Parhyale hawaiensis
ATAAATCAAGCTTAATGTCCCATCCCTTACCACTCTCTGAGCCAAGACTGTTTTACCAAACATAAATGGTCTCTTGAGCTCTCAATAGCGGCTCTTATAAATCATTTCAACAGAGTAACAATTGACAACGGGCGTCCTAGTATGTCTCTGAAGTGTGTTTGTTGGGAGCCTTTCGTGGTGAACGGTGTCGCTTTTAGCCATTAAAGTGGGATGTTTCTGGTGAGAGCGAAGGGATATTTTCTGAATCGGTTCTAATGATATGATTTGTTCAGTGGTCCTAAGTAACACTATGCGTTCAGCTGGAATATTTCTTGCGCGAAAGAAGGGCTATTTTCTGAATCAGAATGCATGATATGACTTGTTCAATGGTCTTCAGCAACGTTGGACGTGAAGAATGAGCTTTCTCGAGTAATAAATAATAAAGCTCATTTATTATCTCACATACAGTGGATACACCTGACGAGGTTTTTTTTAGAGGCAATTCAAAAATTTTGAAGAACTGCTAGAGTGAAGAGCAGGAGAAGCAGTCAGTGATGAGAGTCGATTTAGGATCCCTCGCCATATTACGCCAAGCCTCTCGGTGCTGGAGTGCTTCACTCAGTGTAAATCCAAAGCGTACCGTCCAAGAATCGAACCCGGACCCCCGTGGTGCGAAACCGAGTCTTTGTCACTTCACTACCGAGACGGCAATAGAAAAAATATATTTAGTTGTTACTTAACTTGGTAATCTTTGATGTCAATTTTGATCAAACTTTGACGTTTGAGCCCCACATTCGTTCGGTTGCCTCTCGAGCATCGTAGAAAATTGGTCTTATGAGACCTACTTGGATAGTGTTTGGCTCGGTAGAGTTGACACGTCACTACTTTAATTACTATGTCCTCCCTCTTCTGGAATATTGCTCCTTAGTCTGGGGTTCTACTGACAATTGTCATCGCTCTTTGCTTGACAAAGTGGTTTGTCGATGTGCGTTCATGCTGGATGGTGTTGTGCTTGGTGATTTGGAGCATTGGCCCAGAATTGGCGGGGTCTATTTTCTGTATATAATATATAATTACCCTAGTCATCCACTGTCTGATTTTCTTCCGGATCCATTTGTTCGGGTGAGGTATACTCGGCGTACTAGTGCTCTTCATGAGTTTGCCTTGGAACTGGTACGATGCCGTACGGGCCAGTATTCTCATTCTTTTTTTTTTTTCTATCATGTGTGGATGTTTGGAATGGTCTTGATGGCTCTGTTTTTGCTGGTGCGGGGCAGCTTTAAACGATTTGTACACAGAGCTATTTTGTGATCTCGGATCTTCTCTACCTTTTCTTTTTTTCTTCACCCGCTGAGCTTAGGTTAGTCAACTTCGTGAAGTTTCTCCGTTCCCACGTCGCCAGTCTAGTGTAATTTAATAATAAGAATAATACAGCAACACGTGGGCCTCACTCGTCTGAATCTTGTTAGTTAAGCAATTGAAGTTTTGCTTCTTAGCAGCCTTGAGCTGCATAGGAACGAATACGCTGCAATCGAATGGTGAAGGTATTTTAACTTTTTCATTTATCCTTTGCAGAGGACAGATAATGTGTTATTTCTATTTCACCTAATGATTTTTTTTCAACCGTTAACATGTCTACTAATCTCAGATATAGCAAAGTTTCAAGCACCTTGAGGCACCATCAGACTAGCCAGTTGTTGTAGCATACTTCGTCATAGTTTCAGTTTCATTCAATTGCAAGCGAGTTATAAATATTTAACTTCGTCGCAGCTCCGTCAGGAGCGACCCGCTTTTTGCGCCAACTTGAAGGAATATCATACGTCACGCTACAAAATACTATTAGTTCATAAAGAATTTCAGATTTTTTATTCTTATATCTGACGCATCATAAGTGTTTAATCCAAAACCAAACATTCAAAGGCAAACTTGTATGTTGAGCAATTGCAGCGTGTGGATGAAAATTTTTGAAATAAACGTCCAGCATGTGTCAACAGAAAAACGGTCATCCTCCTTCATGGCAATATAAGACCACAAGCTGCAAAAGTTACACACTATCAGTTGTAAATAATTCTCGGCATACTATAAATGCTTTTACAAATTAGTAAATTTACATGAACTATCAGTGTGATAGTTGAATTCGTCACAAGATGGTTGTGTTAAGTACCCAAAAGTGCACTGACCATCTAGGATCCAAACGGAAGACTCTCACTCCAGGTGTGAACCGGAGGCCCAGCGACCTGCCGGTGGCCAAGTAAGGCTTTGGCTGCCTAAGATAATTTCCTCTCTATCTAATTCACAGCACAAAGCGCTCATCTTCTACCCATTAATACCGATAGTGTTACTGGCTACAAATTTTCCCTAGTCCAGCGGGTTGTAGACAGAGCGCGTGTGCTTCTGTGCGTCTTATCTCGGCAGAAATAGTAAGGCTCTTGATTTAGACGAGTTACATAACTTACAGGTATCGGCTGCTTTAGGGTCCAAAGGACTGGAGTTATGTGCCGATAAACAGCTGGGCATTTATGGATCAACAAAGAAGGCTGATGACTTAGTGCGCTTATGTGCATCTTGCACGCTTTATCTACACCTGATTGCATTAACACAAATTTTTTTGTGCACTGAGCATGCAGAAGATGAAGTCCAGCTCTTACTCGTAAAATAATTGGCCAGCTGTCGAGAGGTACTGCAAGAGAACATGAGGCGAGTTATGTCGACAGGACACGCTCGAAAACGCTGCTCTGGTTCTATCGCTGCCACTGGTTCTATCCGAACCGAGTTTGCCATCATTTATCCTCGAATACCTCACCGTCAAAAATGACAGTGAAGGAATTGTATAAATAGCTTTTGATTTTCATGGACCTGGCCGCAATTCTGCAGCATAGACCCTGCAGTGCCTTCGCCCGATAAATCTTTTATCTCGGAGATCGAATACTACTAACGTCGTCAATGTCCCTTCGATAGAACAGTGCAGCGAGCCTTCTCGTACCTTACTAATAAACGCTCAGTTATCTCCAATGTGAGGAAAACAATTAAGTTACCTTTATAGAGCCAACTTCCAGGACGTTTTCTAAATCGAAATTATAACACATTTTGTTTACAACATTACCCATCTCTGATAACTACAATCATTTCGGAAGACTAGCATCAGATAGGTCGGTTCTGCAGAAAATAACCGTTGATAAGCATACTACTTTTGACTGGCTACAGTAAATGGTTTGAGAGAATACGGGTGTTGAGAGCATGCTTGAGGTTGACTGCTAAGACTTCTTTGCCACCCTAATCGCCAGTCTGTGGCAGCGACTGCGACCCGTGATGAAAGCCCATCTTAGACGCCTTCATTTCCCAATGGTTAAATGCCAACAGTTGCATTTGTTACATAAGGACACCTGGTCTTGCAGAGTGGAAAACCTCAAGCAGAGACATTACATTATCTACTTCTCTGTCGCTCGCTTATTGCCATCGGATTTTTGCCAAACAAAAAAGTCTCACCCGGACTCCACTATCCAAGGTTTTTTAAACGCTTGCTGCTGCATGCATTTCTTTTTTCTTGCTCGGCCCTCAGCAGTAATCAAATGTTCTGGTCTTCAGAGTGTCCCTTTTAAATAATTCTACGAACATTTTGTAAAGAATTCTTCACATTTTCTTAATAAATAACATGCGCGTGATTGCAGTAAACCTTAAACAATATAAAACTTGAAAATTCAGCTTGACAGTAAGTGAATGAAATGAAAGAAAATATAAGTTTGAACCGCTGCTCACTGACAAAAAGTCGACCGGTGCTTAGAAGCAAGTCGAGAGGTCGAGTCTTCAATAAAGTTAGAGGAATAAAAGGCATAACTCATCCCTTAGGCAGAAATTATAGCCTCAATTCCCTGGGCCGTAGGATGGGGCGCATGCAAAAAAAAAACAATCATTCAGTTAAAAAAAAAATAGAGTAGGAAGAAATCAGTGGTGAAGTCTCTGCGTGATTTAGTCAATTTTTGAAACCATTCGGGAACACACAAAAACTCGTATAACTCAGTAAAATAGCAAAATATCCAAGTTCTGTTTTCTGCATTGTATTCAGATTTTTTGCAACCACTGCAATGCGAAACACATTGGTAGAAAACTCGTACCGCTTGCACTGATGACGCTGGAAATTGAAACAAGGCTATATTTTCTGCCAGAGTTAGTGTTCTCGTTTCTTGAACGTTTTGTGAGGAATGAATCCAAAGTATTGTGATGCTTGTAATGTAAAACACTATAAATAAATAGAAAATGAAAGATGTATTTGCTGCAAAATTTAGATTTTTCTTTCTTGAAGCTCGAATACAAACGCATTTAAATACTGCTCAGAAATACAAACTAAGTAAAAAATGAAGCTGAATAACGGCAACACTAAATCTATAGTTGTCAGTCGGTCTCAGAAACTTTTACTCCAGCATCCACCTCTGAAGACAAGTGACACTGTACTTCAGGGGTCGAGCTTCTTAATTCTTAAGAGATTGACGGCGTCATCTTTGATGAGAAGCTTACAATTGAAGCGCATACTAGGCGTCTCGTGTCCCATGCTTCAAGCAAGATTGGGCTAATGCGTAAAGTAAATTCTGTATTTGGTGACAAAGAAGTATAGTCCGTCGATGCCTTTATCCTTTTTTGCAGCCTGTGTTGAAGTATTGTTCCCCTGTCTGGACTTCGGCTGCTGACGGTCACCTGCGCCTACTGAACCGACTGGTTAGCTCAGCCGGGAGGTTATGTGCTGAGAGTAATTAGGTGAACTTCTCTCATAGGCGAAGGGTGGCCAGCCTCTGGTTGTATGTTTTATAATATACACATGAGTGAAAGACATTAATTGTATTCTTGTGTCTCTGCCGTCAAGACTCTGGGAAGAATACACGTGCTCCAGCTTATGCTCACCCCTTCACATTTGACCCTGTTGGGTGCCCAGTTTTTCAGTTCAGTTTTCTGCCCTGGTCCATTGCTGCGATCAGTTTTCGATCGTATTGATCTGTGGGTCATTTGATATTGGCTTTCTGGTGGATATTCCTTAGCAGCATTTCGAGCTTCCCGGTGTTGTATAACGCTTCATTTGAGCTACCTGTCCGTGCTGGCCGAGGGCGAAATCTTAATTATAATAAAAAAAGGCAACGTTATTGTCGTTTTCTGCACATTTTGCGTGTCTGCTCATATCTTTAGTAAGCATCGCATGCAAGGAAATTGTACTTCTCAGAAACGAAGAGCAGGAGCAAGATCGAAGTCGTTCTTTCCTTCATGATTTAGTGCTTGCGTTCTGGGAAGAGCTATAATAAGGAACACTAGCTAAGGAATTATCCTTAACATCAGTCGTGGGAGGGCCGAATGTAATATACGAGCCAGTCGGTCGTCCCAACCTGTGAATTATTAGACAGCAGACAACGAATGAAGCGCACTACCTATACGTCTTTTATGTTTCTCCAATGATTGTATTCTTCGAAGTCAGTATCTGTGGCCTGTTCCTTAGGGAATTCCTTACAGTTTGCCCGCATAGCAAGATGAGCTTCATTTAATGCATGCGGCATGAAATTCTAGCATTTAAAAGCTTAGCACTTGATGGCACGTTAGTTATGGACCAGAGAAATAAAGCACCCGAGTAAGTTAGAGTTGAGAACTACACGACACCGACTCTTAAGAATCATCCACAACGAAAAGCTCTCAAAATCCAGCTTTCTCCAAAGCTATGTTCTATATTTCTTATTGAACATCTGTTCAAACTACAGTCCTCGCAGAAACCCACAGCTCACAATGCAGTATAACCCAACGCATCAGTAGTCTGAGAGGCACTGCACCTCGAACAGACAAAATCTAACCAGTTGGAGGACGCACGAGTATAGAGACCGACGTTTTCGCCTACACAGCCTCCCTATAATCGTCTACATATACACAAATTTCTATATATAGTCTGGCATTGTCAAGTAAAAACATAGCGTGACTGTAAGTTGGGTATATACAGACATATGCATATTTTTAGCTGAAAGTTGTAGTATAAGATGTTTTGTTTTAAAATTTGCCAGATGCCACCTTGACACCTTTGAGTAATTTTTTTTACCTCATAAGCCACGCCCACTTTTTCACATCCATCTTCATTATGACTTATCTAGTTTTTGAAGTAAAAATATCATGTTTAGTATCAAATTAACGCTCATGGCTAATAGAATGGAAATATAGAGGGTAAAAGAGATAAAACATAAGTACTGTAGAGGTCACCTATGGGTCAATTGAGGTCACACGAGGTCAGATAATATCGGGATTTTCAATATAAAGTACGTGTAGCATATCACACTTCGAGTCAAATCGAATCATTGCGTTATGTGACATGTACTGAGTTTATACTGCAAGTGTGAAGTGAAAGAACACAGTACAAATGTGCATACGAAGAAAACTGAAGAGACAGTAGAGATTGGTGAGAAGAAGTCTTGAATGACCCTCTAGAGTAGAAGTAGACAGGAAACAGTCTGACATGGCGTGAAATGTTGAATTAATGCTATATGTTGGAAATTTGTCGTAAAGACTTTAACTTGCGTTTTGAAGCGATACTCTAGGTGGCCCAAATTGTTCCTACCATCCTATACCAGAACTGGTATCGTAAATATTATTTTATTTTGTATCAACCTGACCTTAATGAAATTATTTATTTTTACAGCAAACTCTGAATGACCGTGAAGTTTTATGTCACACAACGCAATGCTTTGATATGACTCCTTGCATGATATGTTGCTCAGTATATTAAAATCCTTCCAAAATCCCGACATTTATTTGACCTTGTATTAAATATTGGGTTGTCTAGAAAATTTGCTCCGATTTTTTAAATGAAAGAAAAGGCTTTAACTTGAAAATACCCTCTGCCAAAAATTTCGACGGTTTCGTTGTGGCGAAATCATCGAGGTATTTTTTTTAAGTCATCCAAAGAATCGAAATTTTTTACCATGAAGACTATTCTGCAAAGACCTGAATGAGTAGAAACCAGAAGCCAGGAACATTAGTTAGGTGGTGGACATAGAGGGTGGGGTAACACATATCAGCCAAACTGTAGCAGATTCTATCTAGTTTCCGAAGAAACTCGAGGTAATGCATTATCCTAATGGAAAACATCACCTTTCCTGTGAGCCAATTCTGGACATTTTTCCTCAATAACTGCATTTAACTCGTCCAATTGCGAACAGCACTGCATTTCTCAGAAACATTTTTTCTGGTCACTTGGGAGAAGCTAATAGTACAGAAATCCCTTCCAGTTCACCACACACAGAGCAAAACTTTCTTAGGGTGAGGCCCTGCTTTTGGTTACCTTAGAGAGGCACACGTCGCCTATTCTAGGATCGTTTTCTAGGAACTTTTCGGTAAATAATCTATTCCTCACCTCTTGGCACAATGTACGTTCAGAGAGGGGCATTTGCATGCCCCTTATAAAGCAAAGATCGGATGGAAATCAATCCAAAAGGTTCTTCTTACTCAAATCGTGCAGAACCAACGCCTCGGAGCGATTGACGAACCTAAGCCTTACCTGCTGGTGCTCACGAACGGCAGATTTTGATAGGTTAAGCTTTCTGCCAATTCTCTGGTTATTTCCAATGTGGCTTACTTATTCCTAATTAATGAATTGACTTGGTCATCATCTGCCGAGGATGGTCTGCGTGATCGTCCTTACTAAGGCAGCAATCTCCATCTCGGAACCACGCAAACCACTTCCGTCCAGTCTTTTGGATAACGAATCATCACCCCGTAAACAGAGCTAGTCCAGGCTATGGGGGGATGGGGGGGGGTGTCTGTGTACATTTCTCTTTTACAGCTCTACCATGTATTTTCCTATTCCATGTGATAAGGACATTAAAAAAATTGAATAGAACTTTCGCACCTGGTACATTTTTGAGGGGGCAAGGGGGGGCCTTAAAATTATCAATTGTGGACCAATTGTTTTGAAACTTACTCAGAATATGTATTTTCGCAAAAGAAACACATTTTTTTTTCGCACAATTTTTTGATTTAGGCCTTAGTTTGTGAGATAATGGGAAATATATATGTATTTTTTGGACATTTCAAAAGAATAGAACTTAATGAGTTTTCATGCTAAAAAGAGCAATGACAGTTTTGGAATCGTTGCCACATTCCTAACAAAACTATATAGCTGGAGTTTCCAATTTTTATTTCATTGAGATCGCTAACTAAAATATAGGCAAAAAACTAAGGATTCGGTTTTGAGCGTTGATAAAAAAAATATTATGAAGGCAAAAATGGAAAATCCAGCTCTATAGTTTTGTTAAGATTATTTCAAGCATTCCAAAACTGCATTTTTTTCTCGCATGAAAACTCAATGAGTTCTATTCTTTTAAAGATTCCAAAAAATACACATATATTGATATATATTTCCCATTATCTCAAAAACCAAGGAGCAAACTGTGTTTCTTTTTCAAAGATGCAAATTCTGAGCTAGTTTCAGAATAATCGGTCCATAATTACCTCTGCCAACTAGGTTCTGTTTTTTTTTTTTCTGTTTGTCTGTCACCAAGATAACTCAAAAAGTTAACAACCGATTTAGCCGAAATTTACATTGATTGTTAGGTATGGTAGGAGGAACAGATGATTAACTTTTGGTGAAGATATGTTCATCCGTTTGTTTGTTTGTTTGTTTGTCTGCCTCATTTTTCTCAGTGCCAAACTCAGAAAGTTTGGAATGGATTTTAATGAAATTAACATGAGTTTGTAGATACATAAAAAAGCGTAAATAACCAAATTTTGGTAATGATCCGTTGGTTCGTTCGTTTGTCACTGTTTACAATTTTACGCATGCTATAGCACAATAACTCAAAAATAATGAATGGATCTTCATGAAATTTATAGGGATTGTTACCAATGTTAAAAGACATAAATAATCAAATTTTAGAGCAGATCGGTTTGTTCGTTTATATGTTTGACTCATGTTTGTCTTAACGTTTGTTAGCAGTATAACTCAAAAAGTTATGAACGGATCTTCAAGAAAATTGCACAAGCTGTTATTTCTAGCAAAAGACAAATAATCAGATTTTGGAGTTTATACAAAGAAAATTATGGTTTCAGCCAATTTGAATTTTTTGCTACCGTTGCCTCGCTTGACGGAGGTATGCGCTCTCAGAGTGCTCTTGTTGATCAATTGAAGCCCCCCATGCCCCCGCTTCAAAAATGCACCAGGTGCGACAGTTCTACCCAACTTTAATTTCATGCCTTCTTCATATATTGCGCTGCCGGTGAAGTACATAGTAGTGGTTTCTCTGAATGTTATTTTCTATTACGAACATACAAATACGCGAAACTTTGATGTCATAGTGGTTCTTCACTTGTCTGCTCTATCTTGCCTCAATAGTTCCTTGAACTAATTAGGGGCTTGAGACTTGTATGCTTGATTTTGAATTACATCTATCTATTGATATCTCCTGTATTAGGTTTTTTAAATTCTGTACAAGTTTCAATAAAAATTATTATTATTATTATATGGCATAGGAAAATACATGGTAGAGCTGTAAAAGAGAAATGTATGCAGACACCCCCCCCTCCCCACAGAGCCTGGACTAGGCATAATGCTTTGATTGCTTGAGAGGCAGTTATTCTTTGTGGAATAGAAAAGCATCAAGTGCCGAAAAAGAATTTTTTATCTTCCATGAGTAACAGAATTAAGACAAGTCATAGGAACTGAAACCATTTTTTACGAAAAGATAGCTTGAACTGTGCTCTAAGTGGAGGTGTAGTAAATCCTATTGTCTGGCCTCCATTATGTTCACAAATAAGTAGTAAGATTAACTACTAAAAACCGGCACGAACTTTACGGACATCCCAATAGTATCTGACTAACGGAATATTTGGGCGGATTGTCATGCTGAGCTTCGCTAGTAGGAAATGACTGAGAGAGGAAACATGAGGCGTAGTGAGTGAGGCGCATACGCAATATATATAGTGACGTGCTGCCCAGCAGCAGTAGTACGTCACTGTATATGTAATCCAACCTTCACTACAGCTCTGTATAAGTTGCTTCTTAATCTGCGCCTAACAGTTACTACAGCACAAGCAATCATGCACTCCATAGTGAAAGTCAGCTCACGCACTATGCATGGAAGTCATGCCCAAAATCTAATTGCTATTTAACGATTTTCCACCTGCAATTTAATTTCTAAGATATTGAGCGCAAAAATAATAACTAAATGAGTAAACACAATGAAAAGAGCTAATTTTGGCCCTGCTTTGTACTATGCATATTATAACTTCTTTACTGATATTTCAGAGACGTAATTGCAATTCTTACAAAAAATTGACACTATTGAAGTCATTTTCATAGCCATATAACGGCAATTCGTTCTTTCCCTCCACGTCATAACTGCTCGCCTTTGTGAACCTATACTGTTATAAATACATTAGGTCAAAATGCAAAAGTGTTTTTATGAAAGGATATCCGAAATCAGAAATACAAGTACAATATATCAGCTTTTATCTTAACTCTGACTTTACATTGCTTTTCCACCATTCTAAAATACGCCTTAGCGCTTGTACTAAGTTTGTTCAAAACTACTCTTGAGCAAAAACAAGTTATTGCTCAAGCAACGAAGAATTTAAACCTGATATCGACGTTTCGGCATCTAACTAGTGCCATTTTCAAGATCAATAAAATCTGCCATGGAAATACAGAAATAAAATGCATGAAAATGTGAGTTACCAAAATGTACACATATACAGGCCTATGAACCTGTCAAACATATATATATCTACAATGAAGACACCGCGGTTTCCAGCAACGGCAGCAGGAATTTATATTGTTATTTACCCGGCGACAAGACGGTAAGTAGGGCTGTTCCACATTATTGAAACAATTCTGACTACTGGAGTTTTAGTAGACTGTAAGATTCATTGTACTTGACAGTGATAAATGGATTTTGGCGTTTAATTTCTATTGCTTCGGCAAATTTGAGGTCGATGGTATTAGAGAAGCTATGTAAGATACGAAAATGCTCTTTAACTACTTCAAAGGGTGGAACGGCCATGTGGTGGTCATAGCTAAAGTGGTTATAGATATTACTGGAGGAATATCTACGTTGCTTTATACGGGTCTCGAGAGCGTTCGTCGTATAACCAATATAAGCAGCATTACAGCTGCTCTCGGCCCACGTAAATTGGTGATTTGAAAATCGTTTACGCTACGTGAAACATTTCCCTTGCAGTCTAGAGTAATGTTCGCAGCACGTTCGCCTAATACGGAGAAAAAGTTGCTAATATACGATGGAGTTGCAGCAGCCACAACGTCCAAATGCGCATTAATGAAATCATCTGCAGAATTATACATGAACCGTATTGTTGCCAGCACTGGGCCCTGTCGCCTCTTCATGAGATAGTTTAGAGTGTTAAACAACGGCATGAAACTGGATTTATATATTTTTTTCATTTAATTAATTGAAAATCTAACCACCCCACGCATTTCTTTTAAGCCTATTAAGCTAATATGGATAAGCAGGCTTGTCCGCTAGTGGGCCTTCCATAACAAGAAATATCTTGCGGGAGGTCCTCATTTTTTTTAAATGAGCCAAAAAGTATCTCGTGCTATTATATCGAGATTTAATGTGAAACAGTTTCCAGGTTTGACTTTCTGCAATCAAATCCCGTATTTTACCGGAGACCGTCAACTGAAAATAATTTTTTTGTTTGGAGTTCACATGTTGTTCGACTAAATTTTCAGTTGCCGTAATTCTATGCAGATTCATTTAAAGAAAGGATATTTTAATTGTTGATATAATGTGATGAAATTCATTGTCAAGATCCGTATATGGCTATGTGGAACTGCACGCGCTTATGTCATCTGTGAATGGGTTTGTGGAGGGTACCGCTTCGTCAAATTCCCGTTGTCTCTAGGCTATCTTTAGAGCTTTGTTGGACTTAACCTTTGCCTTGACCACCTGGCATGATAATCTGATAGTAATATTAACAACAATGTGATGGAATTCTAATGAAGAAGACTTCTTTTACCCAGACTCTAAAACATGCCCCCTGTATCAATATATCCATCAGTCATACCTCATGCAGATGCACCTCGCTCACCAAACAAAGCTCGACAGCTCCTCGGCCTGTAAGTAAATCTCCCGAAGTTTGCACTGTAGCGCTTGTGAGCGACGGACCTCGTGTGGGGCCCTCCAGGTGCGGGAGATGGGCCCTCCGGGGCCTGCCGCAGTCATCAGTAGTTGTACTGGGGTCTCACTTGTTAGCCGGCACGTACTGACAACTGCTGATAAACACCGAAATTCCTAATATTTTGCTCTACTAACAAAATAAATAAACTTTCTCCGATGATGTAAGCATATGCTGTTGTATGAGTACATGTGGACCGCTTGAAGTACCTAAAGCACCTGGCAGTGTTGGTCTATAGCTGCGACCTGAGCAGGTCTGCATACTCAGTAGCGAAAATTGGGACAGTACCTACCATATATCGAGTTGGTGTGAAAGTAATGCCTAATTTGAAAATATATATAGCAAAAAAACAGGTTTTAGTTGGCGTATCTCGGTGACAAGGTGGAATGGGCTACACTTTAGGTGTTCTGTAAGTTCCTTAGTGGTAATGGTAGGGTTATTTGAAACAAAATCATTCAATACAGCGGAATCATGTTTTTTGTATTTTTTACTTTTCTTTCAAAGTTAAATCACTCACCGCTTTGGAAGAGAGATAACCCTTTCCTGCAACTTCTTTCATTCACTTCATCAACCTAATAAGTGTTCCAAATAGATTTTGCTGCCGCACTTGCATCAACACCTTCATGAAATTTGTTGAATAAACCTCCTTTTACTTGACCGTTAGGTGGGACAAATATGGGGGTAAAGTTTTTGAAAATAATGGGTCAACTTTAGATAATCTCAAAGAAAATGAAACAAAATAAACAAAGAGTTACTTTGTATCTACAAGAATAGATTAAAAAAATAATGAATTATAGCTCTGAAAACTTTGTACTGGAAATCGGACATTACTTTCGCTACAACCTGATATATAAAATATACGTTTGGTCTGCCATATATGAGTGTACATGTGTGTGTGTGTTGAATATGTTGAACATGAGTGGCTATTGAATATAAGAACGTAATATGCACAAAATTACATAGGTAATAACATTTTTTATATTAATAAAGGTTCCTGTTCAAATTCTTGGTAAACAGGATAAATATTGTGATCTGTCTCTTGGTGTTTTTATAGAGCATAAAAAAACGTAATTTTCCCAAAATCATGCATCAGTTCCAACATTTGTTTTACGGCTTGAGCTTATTGACATCCAAAATGGCATTCTCTTGTTCGCTGGCAGTTGTAGAATTTTAGATAAAGTGACTAATTTTAAATAAAAATATCATAGCAACTCCCAGTTTTTACGCCGGAACTATTCAAGCTTCGTTTTAATTTGGGTTGTCGGGCATTAACTCAGTTTGCGTTAAGCAAGCGGGTTTCTTTAAGCAACCCACCCGTCGCTCGTATATCTCCTATACAATACAAAACCAGGAATTAAAAGCCCATTAGTGTGTTGTGTGGCTGAGATATTGGTGCAAGCGATAGCCAAGTAAATGAATGCCGTTTGAGAAAGTCGTAGTTTACCTCGGTGCCTACGTGCCCTGAGTACAGACTGCATTGCCACTGTTGGCTTTGCGCCTAAAACTTCGCTTAAACCATCAAAGGTCTAGAGATTTGAACGCTTATGTTCGGTTGCATGTAGGGCTGCGTGGTTGTTCTGGGAAACGATGCTTCCATTTTACTAATTGGCGCTTACGTATAACATGAAAATCGGTAAAATACCTGTAAGCTCTCATACTCATCTCCTCGCTAATCAACTTTTTACTGACTGGTTGTGATCGGTTATAGGCACGTTGTGCAGCGTGTATTTGGGAGAAATCGACTCCCTGAGTTTACAAATTGGTACTTAACTTAATCATTGCAATCAGTGAATAACCTGTAAACTGTTACATTCTTTCATCCACCTACCGATTGCTGATAATTGAATGGTTGCGTTCGGTTATACTGTAATTGGTGGTGCGTGTGGGTGCGTGTGTGTACAGAGAAACGGCTGGAACACGTTACGAATTGGCTCCTAATTGTATACCAATCGAAATTCAACTAGAGCACTCTGAGAGCGCATACCTCCGCCAAGTGAGGCAACGGTAGCAAAAAATTCAAATTCTCTCTGAAACCCTAATTTTTTTTTGTATAAACTCCAAAATTTAATCCTTTGTGCCTTTTGATAGTAACAACAACTTATTTAGTTTTCTTGAAGATCCGTTCAGCACTTTTCTAGTTTTTCTGCTAACAAACGTTATGACAAACATAAATCAAACATACAAACGAACAAACCGATCTGCACTAAAATTTCATCATATACGGCTTTTAACATTACTAACAACCTCTATAAATTTCATAAAGGTCTATTCATTATTTTCTGAGTTATTGTGCCAACAAGCATAAAATTGAAAACCGTGACAAACGGACGAACAAACGGATCATTACCAAAATTTGGTCATCTACTCGTTGTTATATACCTAACAACTCATGCTAATTTCATAAAAATCCATTCATGACTTTTTGAGTTATGGCATTGAGAAAAATGAGGCAGAGAAACAAACAAACAAACAAACGGATGGATAGATCTTCACCAAAAGTCAATCAAATGTTGCTCCCAACATACCTAACAATCCCTGTAAATTTCGTCCAAATCGGTACACAACTTTTTGAGCTATCTTGGTGACAGACAAAGAGACAGACAAACACGACGAAAACATAACCTCCTGGGCGGAGGTAATAAGCAACCCATAAGCAGTTGTATTCCTTCTACCTATCGATTGCTGATTACAGAAAGATGGTGCTAGGTTAAAACTCAATAGACAGGTTGAAAGTACATGTTTGGAAAGACTCCGGCACTCGACAAAAAAGCGCTTAAACTACTGCGTGTTTTCAAAAGCACTAAGGCCGTATTCTGTCATTCATTCTGAAAAGCAGCAGCTTATACTAAACACTACTGTCCGTCTGTAAGTAGAACTGCGTGCATGCGCTAGGAATCGACTCCAGCGTAACTGTATACGGATTCAAAAATCAACAAGTAACCCAAAAGCTGCTGTATTGATTTTATTGCTGATTGCTGAAGACCTTGGGTCGGCTGTAAATAGAGACTCGTATGTGCTGGGAGTCTACTACGGAGTATTTCATGATTTTATGGCACAGCATTAGCATTGATATAATTATTTGAAAAATTATTACTACTTCCGCAAGGTCACATATTCATTCAACCAAAACTCATCCGATGATAATTCAAATGTAGTATTGTATTATGTCAGCAACAGGAATACATACCTATTCCATATATACTGGAATTGTTCCCTTTCAAGTGTAGTATCAACAACTTGCCTTTTTAACCATAACTGTCAAGACTGTTTGTAACTGAATATATTAATTATACGTTAGTATAGTTTCGATGACTTTTGAAGCGAAAATTACAACTGTACAAATTTTTATCTGTGTAGGTGTTTGTAGAGATTTGATCGTTGCTGTACATAGTTAATAATAACAATTGCTACACCAATTACGAAAGGGAGTAATTATTGACAATATTACACATATAGCATCACTCATATCACTAAGCCGTTCTGCATCACATCATCGTGCTAGAGAAAATTTAAATGCTCTAGTAAATATGAATGCAATTAGTTTACTTCATTTCTCCAGACATTTATCAGAACATAGATTACATCATATTTATGAGATTAGATTAGATAGGCGGCAATAGACGAACCAACAGGCCCATTCCTAAAAAGACATCAACACTTACGCCCCGGCCCTCTATGAGCTACTGCCATTATGTCAGTAGGATATAGAGGACTAAGGAAGAAAGAAAAAAGAATATGGGGGGGGAGAATCTCAATCAAAGAGACGATCATGCAAGCACGCAAGCACGATCAATAGCCGCTAATATGCGGAGCTTAGAGTCGTCTATCTGTGTAGTTGGAGCGGAAGAGAGAAGATGGATTAACGTGGCCTCGGAAGCTTCGGCTGTTAAGCATTTACGACTCCTGAAGAGGAGGAATTCTTAGCTGTGGAGGATGTCTCTCCAAATGTTTGTCACGACGATTTTTAAACGCGTTGACTCTCTTCGCACCGACAACTTCGGAAAGGAGTCTATTCCGAATGCTCACTATGAAATAAGGAAAGAACTGCTGACCTAAGGTTGTTCTTCAAGCTTTATACTTGAGTTTTTGACCGTTGTTTCGCAGGTGATCATTAACGTCTCTTTCAGAAAATCCCGTTGTAGGTACGTCGTTGAAGCCATCCAAATACTTGAATGTTTCTATTAGTTACCCCCTGAGTCGTCTTTGCTTGAGAAAGATCAGGCAGAGTTCTTTCAGGCAACATTCGTATGGCTTCTTTTGCAGCTGAGGTAACAATTTCGTTGCTCTGCGTTGGACTTTCTCCAGAATTGAACAGCAAATTCTAAGCGTGGTCGCTCTAACGCCTAGTAAAGGGAACGATGATGTCCTTGGACTTGTACTCGAAATGACTGGTAGGTCCTGCCGCTGATTGATTAAAATGTATTCTAATTAATAGTGAAAGCTCAAACCAGAAGAAAATTGTCTACGTTCATAGATAAACGGCAGAAGCCGGGTCACCAAAATAGCCGAAAAATGATCAAAATTAAATATTATGATCCACTGATGGCGTATGCTAATGAATTTGTGTTTCTCGCTAACAAATGCATTACCTGCTCGACACGGTAAATTTTTTTTTTTTTGCTTTTTTTAAGTCGGTATCTAAATTAGAAAATATTTAAACATGTATTATCTATCAGTCGTATACTACAATGTCTAGTTGGGAGGATTGGGCTAGCAATTACGTGTAGTGCAGTCTGTGATCCAAATTATTATTGACTTACGACATCAACTAATATTTTTATTTACAGAAGGAAGAATTTGCACTTATTTTATATGAGAGTTTTTTGAATGCTTCCGCTTCGATGTGTCGGTGTGTAACCCATAATGCTGATATTATTAGTTTTGCTTAGTGTATAATGCAAACTCTCGCACTCAGTTATTCTCAGTTCCACGTTTAGCAATTACCTGACAGTGGTACTCGTACAAGAAATTTACATTTTAAACACGCACTGGATGCCAAGATTACATCCTTAATAAGAGATATTTATAGTAATTCCATCCAGGGCTTTCGCTTCTTGCTGAAATTTTAAAGCGGAAACAGAAACTAAGTATGCACGAATTCGAGCCTTATTGTGTGTGTAAACTGATCCGGGTTCGCAAAAAGTTAAGTACTTTGAAATCCTGCTTGACTTCGACGGCTTCCTATTACATTTATCAAAAAATTCCATAAAGTAAGCATCGAAAACAATACAGCCTGGGCTGAGCCAACTGCAACCTGCTTTTTAATAATTCCATATCTCTGAGTGCATCTCTTCCACGCGTATAATAAGTGGCTGGAATACTACAGAGATGGCTT
>LQNS02278160.1:20863256-20907458 GCA_001587735.2 Parhyale hawaiensis
CGACTTTGAAAAAGATTGCTGGCATGAAGTGTACTGGTGCGACTTTGAAAAGGATTACTGGCATGAAGTGTACTGGTGCGACTTTGAATAAGATTACTGGCATGGAGTGTACTGGTGCGACTTTGAATAAGATTACTGGCATGGAGTGTACTGGTGCGACTTTGAAAAAGATTATTGGCATGGAGTGTACTGGTGCGACTTTGAAAAAGATTGCTAGCATGAAGTGTACTGGTGCGACTTTGAAAAGGATTACTGGCATGAAGTGTACTGTGCGACTTTGAAAAAGATTGCTGGCATGGAGTGTACTGTGCGACTTTGAATAAGATTACTGGCATGGAGTGTACTGGTGCGACTTTGAATAAGATTACTGGCATGGAGTGTACTGGTGCGACTTTGAAAAAGATTGCTGGCATGGAGTGTACTGTGCGACTTTGAATAAGATTACTGGCATGGAGTGTACTGTGCGACTTTGAATAAGATTACTGACATGGAGTGTGCTGTGCGACTTTGAATAAGATTACTGACATGGAGTGTGCTGTGCGACTTTGAATAAGAATGAGATTACTGACATGGATTGTACAGCGCGACTTTGAATAAGACTACTGACATTAAGTGTACTGGTGCTGCACTAACAGTAACGAAATAAATAACAGTAGGCGAGCTCAACACATACAGGAATATGAATACCGCACAGCAGTGGTTCTCAACCGGTGCGCCGGCACTCATTGGTTAGTGCGCCGCCAGTCACCGGCCAATTAGCTATAATTGGTTCTTCTGAAATTTCTTGTGAAATCCATGTCTCTTTGGTCTGAGATTTAAAATATGCAATTTAAAAATGCATAAAACTGCACATGTCAGATGAAACAGAACATATTACGTAATTTAACCTGTTCCATACATGCTCCAAACACGATTCAAACGAGATGTTGACCCACTTCGTACCCATGACTGAACTACTTTAACGTACCGATACGATTCCTCGCTCGACTCACAACTGACCGACGCGCAGTTCGGTGTCGACTGCTGCTCGTGTCACCAAGTTCGCCTTTGAACTGAAGGAAATCGTAACTGGTGGCAGGCGCTCCGCACGATTTTCCATACTAAATTGGTGTGTCGCCAATGGAAAAAGGTTGAGAACCGCTGCCGTACAGCATATTGCTCGTACTGTCTTTCATGAGCTTCACTGTCGACAAATGTTCAATCATGCACGTTGGGCCGGAGCCGGAGAACCTCTCAGCCCAACTGAAAATGAACGGGATAAAATAAGGAGCAGTCACCCAACAACGTAACCTTGAAATAACTTTATGTCACCAGCAGTCCACAGCACAGTCAGCAAGTTGACAAGAGAGTCAATATGGCAAGCAGAGCACTGGGATTCCTTACCAGGAATTTTGCCTTCAAATCCTATAACATAATCATTCCTTTTTTCAAAGCACTACATAGTGCGCTTGCATTTAAATTACCCTGTTCAATTCTGTTCGCCACACAAGAGTGACGATAGCGATAAATTGGAAAAATTCAACGCAGAAGAACAAATTGATGCCGCAATTACGAAACAAGCAATACGAATTTTGCCTACAGGAAGTGGGACTCATCTCTCTCGAACACAGGCGGCTCAGGGGGCAACTAATAGAAAGATTCAAGTACTTGAATGGCTTTCACGACGTGCTTACAACGGGATTTTTGACAGAGCCGTTAATGATAGCCTGCGAAACAATGGCCAGAAACTCAAGCATGAAGATCAAAGAACTACTATCAGCCAGCAGTTCTTCCCGTGCTTCATAGTGAACATTTGGAATAGACTGCCACCGAAGTTGTCGTTGCTGAGTCATTCAATGCGTTTAAAAATCGTCTTGACAAATATTGGAAGCAACATCCTCCACAGTAATTCGTTCCTCCGCCACGAGTCCCAAACTCATAACGTCCTAAAATTTTAAGCCACCGTAATCCGTTATCTCTCATGCCCCAACTAACTTCACGTCTCCGAACTCTGCAGCAATTATTTGTGCTGACACGATCAACTACTTGGCTGAGTTTATTTTCTTCGTCTTCTTTTCGTCCTCATCTATCGCTATGATTCTAATTTAATAGCAATAGCTCGCCCGTAGAGGGCCAGAGAGTACTTATTAAATCCTTTCAGCTCTTTGGAAATAGGCCTGTTGGCACAGTCTACTGCCAACTGTCTAATCTTACAATTACTCTACCAAAAAATTGACCGTTTTGCATGCTTGGCTCATGATAGCCTTGATATGTCTTGCGTGAAGCAGCACTCCAAACACTGCATCTTATATGAGTGTTGTGGAGGAACACGATACCGATCATCATATCCTTGACTATAATTCGTATATGGCGATTTTTCACCCTTCTTAACGTCAAAGATTTTCTTTTCATGCACACACTTATTTTTCTGTTTGCTGCTCCTGCTAATAATAGGTGACTTGCTTTCTTACTTCTTTCCCGACTTGCTGATGTCATGCGTTTTTCCTCGATAAGATATTACAAATCCCGTCTTTTTTTTTTTCTCGTGGAGCCAGCGAACCTTTGCAGTGTCTTAGGAGACTTCATCTGAAGTACACAATTAAGATAATGCAATAATTCTAGCTTCGTATCGACAGTATGCTAAGCACGTCCCAGTGCAGGCAGGTTTTGTCTCTAGTGGCATGTCATTCTGCACATGAGAGCGACCAGCTCGGTAGAATTTATCCCCTGCGAGTCTGAGAGCACTGGCGCCACACGACGGGGCTGTAGGGCACCACCAGCCCTTCGCTATCGGGACACAGTCTTGCTGTCTGAGTCCCCACACATGACGAATCAATTGACGCCTTCAATCAATTTATGGCAGCTTTAGAGGATCCGACCCTCTTGTCCCAGTCTTTGAACATGGGCCAAGCCATCAAAGAAACGTTTCTTAGCACAGCTGTTGTAGAAGTTCCTGAAAGGATTACGGGCAGCGCTTATGTCTTCTGCTCTCGGATTGTAATCAGTGTTCTGTCCCGAGCGCAGCTGTTGCTGTTAACTCGATCTGAATTGCTGTGTAAAAGTTTGAGTGCTTTTGTTAAGCTTACTAATGTCTACAGAGAAAATATTTCGGTCCACCTATCAAGAATCAATGAAAACAAGCTTAGTGCATTAGTGCCCATAGCTGAAGTGCAGCTCTTAGGAATCACTGCTGCCGTCCTTCTTACGAGCTAACATCGAAGCCGGAGAGTATATATGTAAAAGTCATGAATATAATCTGCACAAAGGGCTGCGCCACACCCGTACGGCAAGGTTAGAAGTCAACGCAAAGGTTACTAAACCGAACTGTTTTTTTTTTTTTGTCTCTCTCGCTAGCAGTATCTAATATTCTGCAGCGATTTTCATACGTCCCACCCAGGATGGTAACGTCTACGAGATCGGTGTGGCTTATACCAAGTTGCTTTGTTAAATAAAATTGATATCATACAATCAGGGACCATAATTCAGACCATGGGGCGTGGCTTCCTGCGGTCTTAGATAAGCAATTTCAAAAGCGTAAACTGATCACAAAACACACTGTAGTATCCGTACTGCCTAAATACGCCAAGAAGGTACGTATTATGTTCTGTACTCGTACAACGAAGCGTGCTGGTTTTGGCATCCTGGTGTACAATGTAACAAACCTCAGAGGATGCGTTAAGGTAGGCTATAATATTTTAGGTTGGTTAAGAATAGATATTGATAGGTAGGGGTCAGCTGGAATAGGTGCCTGACCTAAATTATGGACACACATACGTTTCATGTGTCTAGACTATAAACCTCAGTCGTGCCACATACAGTACAAAACAGGCGCCGGTATCGGGACAACCACCATGCCGCGCTCTCTGCAATCTATGTAGGACACTAGACACAAAAAAATTCGAACACACTACGGTGTTACAACGTTATTTTGCCTCTTAGCTGCTTCTTGTTTCTTCCCTATTTCACACTGGCTGCGGTAATCGGGCTGATTTTTATTTTATCTCGAATTTCTTTCCACGCGGTTTCCCGATGCGGTAACTGTGCTGTGGATGGGTTTCTTCAAGTTCATTGGCACAAAATGCTTCCTCTTTTGACTGCTTCCATTTATCCTCTCAGTTATATGGATGCATGGGGTGCCAGAGCTCCCAGTATCCTTGAAACTATTATTCACTTTGCTTCTGACTCGGTAAGAGCACGGTTGCACGGTCTGCCCGCGCGAAACAAAGCAGCGCGGCAGATAGCACTGCTTGCGCGCGCGAAACAAAGCAGGGTAGCGGATTGCACTGCTTGCGCGCACGAAACAAAGCAGCGCGGCGGATAGCACTGCTTGCGCGCACGAAACAAAGCAGCGCGGCGGATAGCACTGCTTGCGCGCGCGAAACAAAGCAGCGCAGAGGATTGCACTGCTTGCGCGCGCGAAACAAAGCAGCGCGGCGGATAGCACTGCTTGCGCGTGCGAAACAAAGTAGCGCGGAGGATAGCACTGCTTGCGCGCGCGAAACCAAGCAGCGCGGCGGATAGCACTGCTTGCGCGTGCGAAACAAAGCAGCGCGGAGGATTGCACGGCGTGCACGCCAAAACAAAGCAGCGCACACGATTGCGTGCCCAGCACTCGCCGGGCAGGAATGTCGTCCGTGCGGTCGGTCGCCTGCAGGTGTCATGGCGGCTGCCGTGACCGGCCCACCGCTGCGCTCGCCCCACGCCGGCCGGCATTAATTGCCCTTTCACTGATTCTCCGCCTCGTCCTTCCCAGCCCCGCCTGCGGCCGTCACCATGGCGCGCATTCCACAGCGGTCTCGGCTTTTCAGCAAGAGTGGATATCAGATCCGTTTTCATTCCCTTTCTTGATTGGAAATTTGAACAAAGCAACGTCGGTGATGGCGTGGCGAGCGTTTAACGCTTTGGCGGATGTAGCATTACGGAAATAACCATCCATATACGGTCGGTCACTTACCTGGTAAAGAGGTAAGTTCTTCTTAGATGTTGGCAATGCAATTGCATACAACAACGCTTTTTAGTTAGTAACTCAATGGTCATTATATCGTATTTTAATATCTGTCATAGCTCTTTTCCAGATTTGGTCAGTCCATTTGTTAACAAATCATTATTGAAAATGTGTTTAATATTTCTGTCGACGGAACCGATTACAGACAATTAAAGACGCTGTAGTAATAATTTTTGCAATTGCGTTCTGTTGCAGCCGTTGTTAGCGTGAGTCTCAAATTATCAATTTCTTGACGTCTTTCCAGGAAAAGCAAGTCGTCTTTTATGTTTACTGCGAAGATATTTAATATTAGGAGTAAAATATCTGTTTTTTACTCCCGTTAAGAACTGAAATTTGACTTCACTCATACAATGTACATGTGAAGTCAACTTTCGTACGTAATTACATATGTATATTTTGGTAGGCCGTCGCGCGAAATAAATGGGAAGTTCAAAATAGTTATAGTCACCCTAGATTAAAATTATCTTAAACTCTTGTTGTAAGATTAAATCACTATTGTGTCTTAACGGAGCATACACACCTTGTGTATTTTTTTTTTTCAATGTGATATATTTATGCGAATTTATCTATCACTTGCACTTTCGAGGCGCGTTGGACTTGTCTGTGCATACGCTCCCTGTCGAATTGGCGCTCGCTGTTGTAAAGTGATATCCCTTGCATATAATTATTATTATTATTAAAACTTCACGCTTGAGCTTCCACGGACAGGTAATACAACCCAAATGAAGCGCCTTGCAACACCGGCAAGCCCAAAACGCTGCTAAAGGAATTCAGTCAAAAAGTCATCAACAGCTGACTTAAACGCCTGCAGACCAATACGACAGAAAGCCGATATGCCGGCAAGAAATTCCAAACCTTAACCGACCAGGGCACGAAGCACCGACCGAACTGATTAGTTCAACATCCAACATCCTCCAAGGTGAAAGTGTGCGCGCCTCACGCAGCACGTGTCTGTCTCCTAAAGACCCTGAGAGCAAGGAGAGAAGAAAACAACCAATGCCTCTCATTGTTGTACACCTTATAAAACATACATAGCCCGGCAACCCTTCTCCTGTGGGACAAGTTCACCAGATCATTATTATCACAGCCTGCTGGCTAAACTAACCAAACAGTGCAACAGACGCAAATGAATGTCAGCAGCTGAAACTCAGACTGGTGAGTAATACTCCAACACAAGCAGCAAAAAATCATACAAACATCTGCGAACAACCTCACTGTCACCAATCACAGAATTCACCTTGCGCAGGATCCCAATCTTAGTGGAAGCACGTGACACCAACCTTCTAATATGCGGCTCAAAAGTAAGCTCATCAAAGACAGCACCAAGAATCTCCAAGGTGCTAGACTCCTGAGGCAAAGTGTCATCAATCTCCAGTTGGGATGCTGCGGTACGAGTGTCCGAGACCGACTGACAATTATCGAATTGGTCTCACTGGCATTCAGGCCGAGCACCATGCACTAATGCTTGACAAATCCCTATTCAGAGACTGGACGACTGCATTACGCATGCGATGAGCAGGTATCACTGCTCTCAAAGTGGAATCGTCAGCATAGTTGATCATCGTGTTTCAACGGAGAGAACATGTCACTAGTATACAGAACGAACAACAACGGGCCAAGCACACTACCCTAAGGGACACCAGACACCACCGCGACTGAGGCGCTCAAAACGCCGTCAACAGACACACTCTGCGTTCACTCAGAAACAAAATCGCGAATGATTGACAGAACCCTGCGACCCACACCTAGACTCCAACTTTTATAATTAACCCTGTCCAACGCCGCGTTAAAGTCCAACTAGACAAGGCGTGCCTCCGACCTACAAGCCAGTAAAGACTAAATGGTGTGACACCGACAACAGAGCGTCACTACAACCCAAGCCAGTTCTGTACGCAAACTGGTCAGCAGGCAGCAACCTGCTGCCTGCGAAACGACAAAGCTTACAAGCTATCAATTTCTCGAACACCTTAGACAAAATGGGCGTCAGTGTGATGGGTCGATAGTTGGCGACATAGGGCGACACTGGACCCCTGGGATTGGGAGTAATATTTACAGTACGCCAGCAACGAGGAAAATTTCCTAATCGTATCAGGCGTCGGGAGATCACTGCTAGCTTGGGGGCAAGAACGTCAGCCAGTTGCTTATAAAACAAAGGAAACATGCCCACCGGGTCCACACCTCCATACGGACCAAGGCCCTCAAGCAGCACTTTGACTATACCAGATCTCAATGCCAAAGAGGTCAAGCGAGGTTCAGGGAGGCATCCATGAGGCAATGAGAACACATCTCTGCTCTGCTTCTCGTCGAAGTGAGTCGACGAAGTTCCGTCGTAGCCAAGGGATCACTGATGATACTTCCAACGGGACCAACAAAGGGCGGCAACGGAGGTTCTGCACCGAATACTGAACCCCTTAGCTCACTCCATCAACAATGTGGATGGTCAATACTCAGCAGAGACTCCCTGGCACGCTGTCTCAGACGATGCTGTGCCGCCTCATACACACGCCTAGCCTCGGTCCTACGATCAACGTAGGGCTGCTACAACGTGCGGTCACGCGAACACCGCCAAGCCCGATAAGCCGCTTCCTTAGCTTCGACAGCTAACCGACACTCGTCGTCAAACCACGGCTTATCTCAAGACCTCACAAGCATAGTCCTCTTAGGGACAAACCTCTCCAAAACGGACACAGCTAAGTCGTTAAGCTTAGAGACAGAATCTTCACTGTGAATAATTTGGTGCCAAGGTAACGCCCTTACTGCCCGAGTAATAGCCACCCAGTTAGCCCTGCTCTTAACGAACACCACTCTCCTGGTGTCTACCACAGGAACAACCTGGTTCAGGTCCAAGGACACAGCAAGATGTGAGTGGTCTGTAGAGCAATAGGGAAGCCAACTGATACCGTCATCAAGTTCGGGACATCAGTGATGACGAGGTCGAGACAGTTACCAGCAATATGCTTTAACCCACAAGTTAGCTACACACAAATAGACAAGGTGCAAAAGTCCAATACAGCGTCACCATGACAATCAGTCGGTGACGCAGATCCTAACCAGTCCCTGTGGTGTGCATTAACATCTCCCCAAAAAACAAACGATCCTGCTCTGGATCGAGGCCATCGCCATCTACAAGCAGTCATAAAGAGAATCATCAGTTGCAGGGCTCCGATATAAGGAGATCAAATAAAATTTATTTAGTCAACCACACACCCGTACAACAATGATCTTATGACAGGTGCATTCGTGCACTGACTGCCGGTAAGCGTAGAATCCACTCCGGACCTAGACGGCCAATCCACGGAATCGAGGCCCCGATTCCCATGGCCTACGAAAAGGGGACTGAAAATCCGCCAAGGCAAGCTCAGCGTCGTGCCTTCGGCCAGTCACCGATGTCTCGGAGTAGCACATGACATTCACACCACGAGACACAAAGTCGAGCTCCGTGAGATTCGCATGCAGTCCTCTAATATTGCAATAGAGGAGACGAGAACTCCGAGTCCGACCCGGTTCCGGGTTACTTTCAACATCTAAACAGAGAAGAAAAAGAAAAGAACATAAGTATACAGTAATATACAGATGTGTATAGAAATATAAAAAGGAGAAGAAAGAAAAAAATTCCATATACAAGTGACAAGCAGAGGTAGAAAGACGGTCCAATAGGCAGAGCTGCTTACCGAATAAGGGTTTCATAATCACAATGTACGCCAGATTATGGGGGACGACAGTCACGGTAGACATGTGGGTGCCTCTACTACCTCCCATGGCCCTGCCGCACACAGCACGGGATTAGCACAGAGGAAAAACAAGAAAGTGGAAGAAAGAAGAGAAAGAAAAACTAAAAGGAGACTCGATTGCGCCATCGAGAGGTAGGGAGAGGAGCTGACTGTGGAATGCCGGACACACGGCTAAGACAACAGCCAGGTGGTCTCTTCCCTGGTTGCCGTTGGCTTGATGGAGCTCATCCGCCTTTCATGCGAATTTCCTCGCATGAAGGTTTCCACAACCCACCTTCTCAAGACTCATACGACTGTCAAGCAGCAGCAGGTGGCCAATGAGAAGGGATTCAAGTTTAGTCGTTTGGAATCGACCCTGCGTCGGTCGCCTCTTACGCCACGTGCAGGACGGGGGTGGTATTGGAAAGCCCCCACTCCAGGGCACACCCATGCCATCTATCAGTATTATATAATAATTCACGTCGTGTTTTTATTTATTTATTTATTTATTTATTTATTTATTTATTTATATATTTATATTTTTCCTGCCACGCTCTATGGGAATAAGATAGGAGAAAATTCAGATTTCAAAATGTAAAAAAAAGTGGGGTACCTTGGAATCTTTTTCTTCAGTATTAGATAGGGGGAAAATGAGGAAGCCCAAAAGACGGCGGGGGTTTTGGTGAAGTGTTAATTTTTTGCCGTCATTTATGATGACGGCACGGGCCACTAGTATTATACTAAAAGTCTGTGAACCTTGCGTGTTTATTTATTTGCTTGTGTCTTGTTTGCGCACAGTTTCTGCGCTTTCAGATAGAAAGAAATGTAAGGCATGAAGAGTTAATTCGATTGTATCTGTGATAAGGAACTTTAACCTGAGCTCGGCCGCAAGAACGGGCACGTTAAATTCAAAGGTACTACGGGAACTACAACGGGAATACATAACATATAAATTGAAATTGGTTACAGACTGAGTGTTCAATATTTGTTACAAAAGCAAGGGTGCTGATTGTGGCCAGTATGGGCAGGAGTGGACGGTCAAAGAACGTGTGGGCTATGACCAAGTGAATGACGCCTGTTTTTTTTTTTTNACCGGATTTCGCATGTGAGGCCAAATGCGAGTTGAACATTGAATTCAGGCGTAACACACGAAGGAAGGAACGAAGGAACGAAGGAACGAAGGAAGGAACGAAGGAACAACGCTATTAATATTATCTAATACTAAGAATAGCCTTCGTGTGTTTATAAATAAATATATATATATATTTATATGTTTGGTGTCACGCTCTTAACGAAATAGATAGGCGGAAATTAGCCCAGTCTCGGAGCAGCACACGACATCCGCACCACGGGATACAAAGTCGAGCTCCGTGAGATGTGCATGCAGTCCTCTAATATTGCAATAGAGGAGACGACAACTCCGAGTCCGACCCGGTCCCGGGTTACTTTCAACATCTAAACAGAGAAGTAAAAGAAAAAGAAAAGAACATAAGTATAGTTACAGTAATATACAGATATATACAGAAATATGCAAAGCAAAGAAGAAGAAAGAAAAAATCCCATATACAAGTGACATGCAGAGGCAGAAAGATGGTCCAATAGGCAGAGCTGCTTACCGAGTAAGGCTTACATAATCCCCATGTATGCCAGGTTATTTGGGACGACAGTCACGGTGCCTCTACCAACCTCCCATGGCCCTGCAGCTCACAGCACGGGATTAGCGCAGAGGAAAAACAAGAAAAAAAATGGAATAAAGAAGAAAATGAAAGAGAAAGAAAGAAAAAAGAAAAAGAGATTCGGTTGCGCCATCGAGAGATAGAGAGAGGAGCTGACTGTGGAATGCCGGACACACGGCTATGACAACAGCCAGGTTGTCTCTTCCCTGGCTGCCGTTGGCTCGATGGAGCTCATCCCCCTTTCATGCGCATTTCCTCGCATGAGGGTTCCCACAACCCACCTTCTCAAGACTCATACGACGGTCAAGCAGCAGCCGGTGGTTAATGCGAAAGGATTCAAGTTTAGTCGCTTAAAATCGACCCTGCGTTGGTCGCCTCTTACGCCACGTGCAGGACGGGGGTGGTATGCCAAAGCTCCCACTCCAGGGCACACCCATGCCATCTATATTATACTAAAAGTCTCTTAACCTTGCTTGTTTATTTATTTGCTTGTGTCTTTTTGCGCAGTTTCTTCTCTTTCAGATAGAAAGAAATTCAAGGCATGAAGATTTAATTCGTTTGTATCTGTGATACGGAACTTTAAGCTGAGCTCGGCCGTAAGAACGGGCACGTTAAATTCAAAGGTACTACGGGATATACAACGGGAATACATAACATATAAATTTACATTGGTTACAGACTGAGTGTTCAATATTTGTTACAGAAGCAAAGGTGCTGATTGTGGCCAGTATATGGGCAGGAGTGGACGGTCAAAGAACGTGTGGGCTATGACCAAGTGAATGACACCTGTTTTTTTTTTTTTTTTGCGAATGTATAGACGATCGTGATGACGACCCGATGGGTCAAGGGCCGTCTAGTATCAGATAAATTATACAGCTTAATATACGAGGACTACAGAACTTTATATGGAGCGTTTGCCTTTACTTACGAGTATTCTCCGTTCTTTTGCGAGCTTATGTGCAGATCGATGTAGCCGAGTCGTCTCGCATTTTTCTTACGCTTGCAACGTAATTGTATCCATTATTTTCCAGTGTATTCTGTCTAATTGGGAGAGTAACCAGTAGCGCAGAAGCTCACCGAGGAGCAAGAGCATATAAAACATAAATATACTGAAATGAAAGAGAGAAACATTGCGTATTTTCTCACATGGGTGCAGTGCCCAACAAATTAGGGTTGCAGTACTTTGAGGTATTCATTCATATATTAATAACTAGCAACTAGGAGACGCACAAATGAACCAGGATTGTACTGAAAATATACGCTAATACACTTTTGTCCAGAACAAAATGCAGAGAATCAATAGTTTACACGAAAAACTTTAAGTTTGTCTGCACAACACCGCACTTAAGTATGTAGCTAGCCATTGATTACAGTAAGTAAAATTGCGTATTTGCCTGTCTGTTGTATACACGTAAAATAAAAGTGAAGGCTAAGAATTGCGACGCAAATTTGTATACTTACTTTGTGATGGAGGGTGAACTGCCAGTGTGATAAACTCCTCTTGAAATTAGCTTCACGTTATTTTCGTTGCACATGAAACTGAGACAGCCCACACCATGGATTTCTAATCTTTTTTTAGAAGCAGAAGCAAGTGATAATGTCTACGGTTGCACAATAAATCACTACAACTTTTCCACACTCATAAAAGAAGAATTAGACCTGCTGATTAGTTTACTAACTTGAGATCTGCTCAATTAATTTAAGATCTCTCAATTCCTTTGGAAATCTAATTACAGCTGATAACCATGAAAAAATAATATTTTCAAACATATTAACAAATAGTTCAACACGCAAATTAGCGTTTTGGTGAAGAAAGCCTTTGTGACTCACATTCAAGTAAGAAACATTTCACTAAATAAAAGATGAAAACCTTGAACCAGCTTGTCATTTCTGAAATACAAGCCCCGAGCGATGTCACGTCTGCTAAGCACTGACGCTATGCCAGATAATGACCGAAATTAGGGTCTATTATCCGCGTAAGGTACATCGTCCACCTCGGCCGACAAGCCACGATGGCATCGACAGGGGACTGCGTCTGTGGCAGTGATTTCCATAGCTTGCGGCTCTGCTCCCCCCCCCCCATTCCGAAGCGATAGAAAGGCAACAGGAGGCTATTGAACGATGTCGAATATTATATACATGAATAAATTATGCCTGTTCAAATTCGTTCATTGTTCATTAGGTGAGATCTAGTAGAGTTCTCAAACTAAGTAAAAGCCAAGTGAGTGTTGGCGTCAAACGTAGTGGAACGACTGATCTAATGTTTTTTTTTAACATTATATTCTATGTGTTACCAGTAGAAAACAGTTAGCCCTTGATTAACATCGCTTTTCATTTTGGTCAGAAGGCTTAGGAATAATTTCGTTACATTGATTATATTAAATTGTTGGAATACCATGTATGACTCAGCTACAGAGTCACAAGATCTGGCGCAATGCTGGGTCCGAATGATTATTTGGATATAGTCTAATGCAATAGATATACGGCATCACATATTAGCTAGTATTGCAATAGAAATGTTCAGATCGTTTAATTCATAATAGGGGTATGGCATGCAGATACCGACGTTTGTACAAACTGAACTCTGGGTTCAGTCTGTTATGAAGTCGTACAGAAATTTCATAGTAAATTTTAAATAAGCATAATTATGATATTAATACAAGTTAAGGGACAAAATTAATGCAATAATTACGATGGATACTTAGGCAACAAATGCTGTTACTGTTCCCAATAGTTTACTCACTATTGGTATTTGATGCCAACCAGAAAATCATGAGTTTATTCTTCATTATTTCTGGGTCCATCAACATGGCTGCTTATTTATACTGTTCTCGATAAAATCATGCTAGCACTTTTATTATTGGAAGAAGTTGGCAAGAATCTATTCCAACTAGGGCCCCTGTAAAAGTTGTTTAATGAAGTAACTGTCATTCGATCAAATTTCATATGCATAAATTCAGTTTATTTTTAAATCAACCTGTCAAAACTTACAGAAGACAACAGTCACATTTCAAAGTTACGTAAATTTACTAATGTTTATAGAACGATTCAAAAACCTCAATAGGGAGCTCGAACACATTACGCTGATATCGTGTAAATTCACTTACGTACGTGTTTGCTTTAAGTCTCCTACCATCCCACTCTACAAACAGTCGCAGTAGCTGCATATACTTATGCGCTATATGCATCGTGTTCAATATCCATTTCAATACAAACTCGCACTGATGCACTTCAGCCGCTAGGAAAGAGCTCGGTAGCAGCGCCAGGTGAGCCCCATGTGGTGTTTAGGTTGTACCGTACGTAGATTCAAGGTGGTACGTGTCACTGCCACAGTAGGCCAACTTAGCTGACACGTACTCAATATTATAGTTGGTACATATCACACTGCATGGGCCGGTGTAACTTCCAGGTAGTAATCCAAGTGGGCTCTTCACGTCGGCCCACGTGATTACCCAGCAATGATTTGTGCTGCAACAGGTGTCCCCTGCGCAGTGGTAGCCACACTCAGCCACCGAAAATGAAGTTATCACCTTCTTGGCTCAATCAGCGAACACGACGCGAAGCCAACGCTGTTGAGCATTGGCAATGCCATATGGACCTAACGAGGGCACGGTCTGCTGTTGTTGGTCAGAAAGTAAGAAACGTTTGTATATATGTATAAGAAAAAATGTTGCAATGAATTCAGTTCCGTGGATGTAGTTATCACATTTGTTCCATTTACGTTTACTCTTTGCATATATGTAACAGTTCTGCCCACCACTTTTGGTAGAAACTATCTCACCTTATCCTAGTTTTGCAGCAGAATCTTAAGTTCATGATCAAATTCGAGGAGGCTATTGCCCGTGTACTAGTTCAGTTTTATTTATTTTGTTCATTTTTTTTATTTTCGTCATAGTCAAAAATCCTGATATCTTTACACTAGGCACCATGCAGAACCCCAGACTACCCACCAAATTCTGATGTATATCAGCGGAAATTTTCGCTCGTTATAAATTCTCCAGTTTGACATTCCTCTTTCACTTTACTTCTGTTTTCACAGCAACTGCTAAAAGTAATTTATTTTCAATGGAACCCTTAGCTAACTAGCGAATTCGAGGGTGGCTCTCATCGTTTTTGCACCTTGCTATTTCTCGTACAATATGGTATTGCCTCATTGCTACCATTTTCGTCACTGCTGAGCACTACATTTTTCACACACTTTCTAAACACAAACCAGTTTTGATAAATAGATATAAGTAGAGCTCTAGAGTCTAGACGCTCACCAATAAATCCGAGGGTCGTCGTACGCGCCGTTATAGCTTATCCATGCTAGTATAATAGATTAGTTACATTTAAACCATGTCTCAATGCTGAGTCCCAGAGGTCCTGCTCATACTGTGATGATATACAATATAATTTGGTCAAGTTTCTTCCACGGAACTCTATGCTCTAACCAGGGAATACGAGTGTTTTCCTAACTGCCATTACATTCTATCCTTGCTCTTACAATAGTTGAGTTTCATTCCACCCTATTTTGAGCAACTGAGTGTCACTATTTGTGAGCACGTTTTTTGGCAAAACAAATCGATCCTGCCAATTTCATCGCCGCCATTATAAGCTAACCACAAATTCGAGGGTCGTCCGAGCCGCTTATCGCTACTCACGGCAATAGTTCAGTTTCTTATCCACCAATTTCGTCACCAGTGAGTGTCACAAATCCTGCTCACACTTTTGACAAAAAAAGCCGATATCGTCCAATTTCTCACCACAACTACGCGTTATTCACAAAATTCGAGGGTCGTCACCTGATCTCACAAGCCTCGTACCAGCACAAGCAGTGGCAGGAGCGATGCTGCTGCCTGCCGCTACGCCGCCCGTGAAGGACACTAACTCAGAAGGAGCGCAGGATACCACTGACCAAGGCACCATCAAGAGGCATGATCAGCGGCAACAGGTCGGTGCGGCCTCTACGTGCGTGTGTATGCGCCTTTGTGTGCGTAACTGCGCTGGTGCTGATGATGTACGGCTGCAGGTGAGACAGTGCTATAATTGTACATGATGCACTCGAGTGTCAAATTAAAACGTTTCGCTACTGACTGTATCCTAATTTCTGCAGCATTTGTGACTGTTGGGTTTATTGTCTTTTCTTCTTCATGTGCCTAAACAATTTTTAGATTCTGGCAATGGCTCATACAGGGCAGGAGCGTAAGTCCCAGCGACTTTCTGAGAATAGGCCTGTTAGTCCGTCTACTGTCAGCTACAGAATCTAACCTAATCTAATGTATATATATATATATTCCCAAAACTTTTTTTTTCCTGAAAACTTGATAAGAGAATCAATAGCAAGTCAAAAATTTTATCATTTCTGCTTACTTTTTTAAGTTGAACTACTGACCAAAGAACAGCATTAACTATGACGATCGTAAACTTAACTGTAGCAGTAGCTGAGATTTGATGAAGCAAAAAGGCTAATTACAACTAGAACCCCTCGTGGCGTAAGACCATTGGCCACGGTAGGGGGAAGATTCAACATTATTTTCATGGCCAGCTCACTCTAGAGTTTTGCATTTTTCACTTCTCAGTCAACCCACCTGACTGTCTGAAAAAATATATACCTAAATATTATTATGAATCAACTCCTCCTGCCTCTTTTTAGGTGGAAAGACAACAAAATGCATCACCGTCGTTTTTGATGACCAGCTAATTCTATTTTTTTTCATTGTCCACATCTAAATCAACGCATATGACTCCCTACAAAATATATGAATATTGCTCAACTTCTCCCGCCTATTTTTGAGTGGAGTCACTGATTCAACGCCGTCATTTCCATGGCCAGCTAACTCAAAATTTTTGCCATTTTTCACATCTCAGACAACCCACCTGACTGCCTGAAAAAATTATTATTATTATTAAGACTCAACTTCTGCCTATCTTTGCGTGGACAGTTATCAAAATTCACCGCCGTCATTTTTAATAGCCAGCTAATTCTTACTTTTTTGGCGTGTGTCCATCTAGGTAAACTCACCAGACTCTGTGCAAAAAAATAGCAACATTGCTCAACTCTTTCTACCTCGTTTTGAGTGGACAAACAAATATATACGTGTACAACTAGAGAGCACTCTGAGAGCGCATGCCTTCGCCAAGCCAGGCAACGATAACGAAAAATTCAAATGGGTTCTGAAACTATGATTTTCTTTGCATCAGTACCAAATCTAATCATTTATGCCTTTCGATAGTATTAACAGTTTCTGTAATTTTCGTGAAGATCCGCTCATGACTTTTCAAGTTATGTTACTAACAAACATTATGACAAACATCAGTCAAACACACAAACAGGCCTGCCGATCATCACCAAAATTTGATAATTTATGTCTTTTAGCATTACTAACAAGTCCTGTAAATTTCATAAAGATCCATCCATAACCTTTTGAGTTATTGTGCTAACAAGCATAAAATCAAACAGCGACAAACATACGAACGAACAAACAAATCGTCACAAAAATTTGGTCAGTTACTCTTCGTAATATACCTACCAACTCATGTAAATTTCATGAAAATCCGCCCATAAATTTTTAAGTAATAGCACTAAGAAAAAATAGGCAGACAAACAAACAAGCAGATGGACCGATTTTCACCAAAAGTTAATCATCATCGGTTACTGTTAATATGCCTAACAATCCCTGTATATTCCGTAAGGATCAGTCCATAACGTTTGGAGTAATCTTTGTGATAGAAAAAAGGACAAAGAGACAGACAAACACGGCAAAAACATAACCTCCTTGGCGGAGGTAAAAAAAAATATATAAATATAATTGTAAGTCTAATGTTTACAGATGTTGTAATTTTGTATTTCAGGTTAGTTTCAAATCCCATAATCAGAAAAGAAAATTAAAACTTTACAACCTATAGATAAAATGATTTCTTTATTATCTAGAGAGGGGAGCATAGATGCGGTCGGGGGCAAGTCTAAAGAGCAAATGTACTGAGCTGTGTGGACGAGCCGGCTGTCAGCTCCTGTACAGTCAGCAGATGTGGGCTAGTCAAGGGTTGTGTGAAGCGGTACAGCTGAAGTCATAATGTTAAAACTGGGTCTAGTTCTGTTCTACATTTCCCATCGCACTTTTCTCCTCTTATTTTGAAATCCCTTTAAACGTACCGTTTACTACTACGCAACGACTTGCCCTAGCCCACTTTAGGCTGCATACTGTATTTCATACTCTCTCTAAAAAAAAAAACCTTTCGCCCCAGCTCTGTATAAACAACACTGCTCTCAACGGAAAATAGAGTCAATATCATCTCCTTATTAAGATTCAGGCATTGCATTAGTAGATCTATGCAAACTTAATGCCAATTGTCTCCTATGTTATTTTTTTGTATTATTCTTATGTTGGTACTAAGCATGAAAACCTCAGGATGCTGTGTCCTAACCTTGTTGGACACAGTCTCCATATGAGTAATAAATGTGTTTTCTTTGTTTTGTTTCGTTGTTGTAGAGGGATTCTAAAGTTGTGAGTTCGATTGGATTAGAAATGTCAATGATTGAGAAGTCATTCTTGCTGATGGGATGGTTGTTTTGCTCAGCATGTAGGCGGGGAGCTGAATGTGAAGGTTTTGCATGTGGTAAGCCGGCTCGGCTGGATACCCCTAAATGTTGGTCAATGCGGGCTTTGAATTGTTGTCCAGTGCTACCGATGTACGAGGCATTGCATCCTCTGCATTTGAAACGGTAGATAACACTCGACAGAAGTTGTGTGGGGGTTTGTCTTCAAATTTAAAGTAGGACCCTATGGTAAATGTGCTTTGTATGGGAAACCTGAAGTTAACGTGTGGGTAGGCTTCAGAGAGGAACGTTTTCAATGTGTTTACTGCACTAACAGAGGCTTTGTTGTAGTACGAAAGCGAATGAAAGAAGTCTAATTTACAGACGGGAGGTTTGCTAATAGCGGGATCGAACAGCTTATCTAGGAACAATTTGCAGTAGTTGTCCAGAAGATATTGCGATAACCGTTATTTTTAAAGAAAGTTCGGAGAAAGTCAACTTCGTTCGAGAAGATAGAGTAGCTACGGTAAAGTATCGTAGTACAAACGAGCTCCTACGACAGTCAAATGACCGTCTTCCTTCATCCCAGCTTCCGAATGCAGTGTTGTGCCTTTTAAATAGCAGGAAAGTTCACAACTTTTGAAGTTTACATTCACTCGCAATTTGACGACTTATCCGAAACTTACGAGCAACACTGCTAGGCCCGCGCTGACGGAACGGCAAACATTTTTATAACTTTCTGTAGACAAACTGCAGCAGTGCTAGCAAAGTCACACCAAAAACTTCGGACGCTGAGTTGAGAGAGCGCATTTTGTTGATTGCCGTGTGAATTTGCTTGATACTGCTCTTTGTCTTGTTATATAGTATCTTTAGAATCAATATTGAAGGACTACACGTCGGTACAACCAGTAATTTGACTTCTTCACTCACACAGTGTTCTGTAACTTGGTAAATACTATTGAGATAGCCTGTGGTGCGTCACTGCAATTAAACGTTTTGATGTCTGAGTATTTTTCCTACAGACTTCTCCAGCGGGCAGTTTCAATTTTCTGTAAAAAAACAGAACGTTAACCTGCAAATTTTCTCTCTAGGATTTTTGAAGGAAAATTAGCTCATTCGTAAAGGGAAATAACGCCCCTCATTCATGAAGGGAAAATAATAACAAACCTCATTCGTGTGGGGAAATAACAAACCTCATTCGTAAAGGAAAATAAGTGACATACTTCATTAATGAATGAAACTACCACATTGCAACACACCTAATCATGCACGAATATAACGCCCTACGCCTTATTTTCATTTTCCCTTAATATAACCGCAAGAAGTAATGCATTACGCTTTTTCTGACCGAGCGACACGTTCTTTGCTTTTTTACAGAGAAATGGAAAGTTTAGCAATGGCACGAATGTTATTATATTTCCCTGCAAAAATTAGCGTCATGAACGGAATGTTGCGATGCATGCGACCTTCTTATTTGATTTTAATCTAAATTTGCAATCAGCAGCATGACTTGCATAAGCACCGTATATGAGACTCAATCGTCGACTCCGCCGGTTGAATAGTAACAGAATTTTCCTATCAATATTGAGCTCCCAGAATTGGATCCATTATGAATATATTGTAAGTGAAACAATATAGCCTATAGACATTGTTCGCCTTAACTAATTAATGATGTCGCTACTCTGAGTTACTAAGTGCACGATAATACGAAATGTCTACAGGGAAGAAAATATTTTTAGGAGTGAAAACACGATGCAGTTATAGTCCGATGTAGCAAAGCAATCGAAAGCCAGGCTGTGTTGGTAACGATATGGTGCATATGTGTGTCTGTATCGTCTGTACCCCGCACCCCGAGAAGACAATATCTGTTCGGGATTGAGGGTTCAGCGCATGTCAGAGTGATGTTGCGTTATTTTTTGCTTTGCTCAGTACTGTAAATTTCTGCCAGAATTCTAGCTTACTGTATAGTACTACATTGGAATAATAAATACAAAGTCGACTAACAAGTAAAATCTAACGTTTCGGGATGAAAAAAATATCCCATCATCAGAAAAAATTATAACCTACAACATATAAATAAAAATTTGCTTTATTTCTCCTTCAATGAGTGGAGCATAGATGTTGTCGGGAGAAGTCTAAAAAGCGCGTGAACAGAGCTACGTGGAGGGGCCGGATGCCAGCTCCAGTACAGTCGGCTGATGTGAGACTAATTGTGGACTTTGTGAAGCGGCACAGGTGAGGTCATGATGTTAAGGATGGGTCTTGTTCTGAGCAAAACAACCATCCCATCAGCAGGAATGACTCCAATCATAGACTCTTCTAATCCAATCGAGCTTACAAATTAGAGTCCCTCCACATCCACAGAACAAGACCCAGCCTTAATATCTTGACCTCAACTGTACCGCTTAACACAGTCCACAAATAGTACCACACCAGCCGACTGTACAGGAGCTAACATCCGGCCTCTCCACGTAGCTCTGTTCATTCACTTTTTAGACTTCCCCCCCTCCCCGACAACATTATTGCTCCCCTCATTGAATTAGAAATAAAGTAAGTTTTAATTTATAGGTTGTAGGTTATAAATTTTTTCTGATGGAATTTTTTTATCGCAAAACGTTGAATTTTACTTGTTAGTCGACATATGTATTTATTATTTCAATACTATCTCAGTTGCATCTCTTTAAATACTAATTTTGGTTCTACGTCTTATTGAAGGGGTTCTCAATAAAATGATACAGCAGCTTTTCAAACAGCCCGTTACTTAATATGAATCAAAACTATGCGATCAAAGACCCAAGCTTATTTCTATACTTAACCCTTTCCCTCATGCCTTTACATATGTTGCACTTCATATAGTGTTGTTCCTAAAGGTGATGCAGTTAATTGAAAAAAGAAAAAGTTTACTGTGTGAAGGTGATGCTTGCCGAAATTTGTAGTTTATAACATAGGCATTTGCAGGTCACATATACTGCCAGATAAATTAAGGTAGCTGTCTGCCTTTAGTAGCTGCAGGCTGGTAATTAATATGACATCTATATTTCCAAAAGGTTATGAAAGTTCCTAGTATTTTACTAGAGGATATAAATTGCCGTTTATAACCATCATAATTAACAACCTTAGATTTTCTTCAAGCAAAAATGCTGAAAGAATGTTTTCTTTTCTCACCATGCAGTGTACGTATAGAAATGTCTCGTACATAATATATGTTTTTTTAACGTATCGAGGGAGAACAATTGCCCCCAGGCATTAATATAATATAGAGTTGTGCACTGTAACTGCTTCATTCAGTAATATTAATAAAGTACCTCTCACATCTTCTTACAGTCTCTTCTTACAGGAATAGTTGTTTCATTAAGATATTTTTTGAACCTCCCCGGTAATAAATGCTTTGACCGAAGGAAGGAGAGCATTCCTAGAAATCTTTGCTCTACAACAATCAAATAAACTTCAGTTTTTTTAAGTGACGTTCTTGTAAACTTTACTTAATCGTGAATGACATCGTATTTTTTTTTTTTTCATTAGGTTTATATTAACCTGGACTCTGGCTCTACTGCTGTACTTCAGTAAAACTGAATCCTTCAATGAATAACGCACCATATAAACATAAATGTAGTACCTGTGGAATAGTGTTATATAAACAAGAATGGCAAAATTAAATCGAACTTTAAAGAATTACACTTTTAGTGCAATTTTTTTCTTTATTCGTAAGGCAAATTATATTGTTTCATTGAAGACCTTCAGATGTATTTAACTTTATTAGTAATATTACGCTTAGAAAAGCCTAATAATACATGCTAAGCTTTCATAACCATTAAAGTTAATCAGGTAGAGAAGTTACTGATTGCTGCACGGGCCATATATTGCTGATCGAGCAAACGTTGCAATTTTGTGCCATAAAAATAATTTTTATGACTTGTGCCAACACCTCTGCTGGCGATGCCACACATGCCCACCAAACGAGCTGGCATTATTGCCCTCGGAAGAACACGAAGTGATTTAATAGTCACTATCGTGATGAATGAGATGCTCCTGCCATATTTCAGGACTGCCATTGCGAAATGCTAATGAACTCCATCATCATTACAGGCCACCATTCTCGAGCAATAAAAATTCTATACACGGTGGTGGGTTTTATAGTGTTCGGTTGTACTTATTGCATCGACTGCGCCGGCTTATGTTTATTATGATGTTAATTTCAGTTCATGTTGGCATAACAAAATGAATACCACTCGTTACCATTGGTTGTAGAAGTTCACTGACATGTATTCGTAATTCTCCTGTGTCGATATTGTCACATACATAACGTGACTAGTCTGAGGTTTGCGGGTAACGTGACTAGTCTGAGGTTTGCGGGTAACGTGACTAGTCTGAGGTTTGCGGGTAACGTGACTAGTCTGAGGTTTGCGGGTAACGTGACTAGTCTGAGGTTTNGAAGTGATTTAATAGTCACTATCGTGATGAATGAGATGCTCCTGCCATATTTCAGGACTGCCATTGCGAAATGCTAATGAACTCCATCATCATTACAGGCCACCATTCTCGAGCAATAAAAATTCTATACACGGTGGTGGGTTTTAGTATTCGGTTGTACTTATTGCATCGACTGAGCCGGCTTATGTTTATTATAAAGTTAATTTCAGCTCATGTTGGCATAAGAAAATGAATACCTCTCGTTACCATTGGTTGTAGAAGTTCACTTAGTCGTAATTCTCCCGTGTCGATATTGTCTCATATATAACGTGACTAGTCTGAGGTTTGCGGGTTTCTAATCTGAATACTCGCCTATAATTTTGGAAACCTCATTTCTAGGAAGAGGATTTTTATTATGTCTACCGAGCGATAACCCCCGCCAAGTAAATAATATTTTTGTCTGTATTTAATTGTCGTTCTGTCTCTCTATCTGGCAGAAATATTACTCAAATAGCATTGAATAGATAATTTTTAAATGTACAACAATAGTCTGGAATGTCTTGATCAGCCTATTGACTGAATTTGAGAGATAATCCGCCAGTACATATATGTGTTTGTCCGTCTATTCGTTTTCTGTCTGTTAGCTACATAACGCAAACACTTATGGACGGATACTTCATGCATAACATTTACAGGAGCTGTTAAGAATATCACGAGAAACAGATGAATAAATTTTGATGACAATTCATCTGTCTGTGTTTTTGGTTGCCTGCTTGATTTTTTGTTAGCGACACAACTCAAAATATCTCAGCTGGATCGTCACGAAATTTACAGAAACTGTTACATATGGCACGAAAATTGCATAATTCAATTTGTTGGTGATCCGGTAATCCGTTTATTTTTTGTCTGTCTGTACCTCTGTCGGTGAGCAACAAAACTCGAAAAGTTATAAACGGATCTTCGCAAAATGTTGAGAGGAACTGATGCCTACATTTTGACCAGAACAAATTCCTCTATTTTGGGTTATTTCGGAATTTCTTTAGCATCGCGTTATTCGGCGAAGCTCTGTGCTGTCGGAGTGCTTCTCTTGTTTCTAGTACTTCTGTAATTTGAATTTTAAGATAAAACTATGTAATATCCAGAATGCCAGTCCCCACTCAAGATGCAACTGTAAGCAGTAGATAATAATCGTAAAATTATAGATATCGGGATTTCAAATTTTTAAGCTAAACCTTAATATGATTATTCCGTATATTGCACTCAGTGAGCATAAACCCTTATATGCTCGTAATTATGTTTATTACAATCATTGAGCAAACTTTTATGAAGAAAATGATGCATATGTTCAGCACGCATATCAGTATGAGCTTGACGAATAGCGATGAGACAGACAAAAGACGGTGCTATATTGTAAAGAAAGTATCGTAAAAAATTACAAACTGCAGAAAATTGCATCAACATTTCTTCATAGTTCATGCTTGCGATGCTCGTCTTCTAAGAAGCACGCACACTGCACTGGCGAGCTTGATATTATATTCAACTAAGCACCAAGTAACAATTATTGAAAAGTAGATCGGATTCACACCCATTGCTTACACTGGTCTGCTAAATACATCCCTAGGGTTGCCAACTCATTAAGTGCTACTGTTCAATATTTATAGATCTGGTGACCTCCCACGAGGAGGTTATGTTTTCGTCGAGTTTGTCTGTTATTGTGTCTCTTTGTCGTTCATCAAGATAACTCAAAAAGTTATGGATAGATTTTGGCGACATTAGCAGGGATTGTTTATATGTTATGAGGAGTAGCTGGTTAAATTTTGGTGAAGATCCGTTCATCCGTCTGTCTGTTTGATTGTCTTTTTTTTTCTCAGTACCAAAGATCAAAAGTTATGAACGGATTGTTTATAAAATTTGCATGAGTTGTTGAGTATATTACGAAGAGTAAATGAACAAATTTTTGTGACGATCTGTTCATTTGTTTGTTTGTTTGTCTCTGTGTTAAATTTTTTCTTGTTAGCAAAATAACTCAAACACTAATACCGGATCTTTATGACATTTACAAGAATTCTTAGTCATGTTGAAAGACATAAACGATTAAATTTTGATGATGATGATCGGTTGGTCTGTTTGTGTGTTTGAATAACGTTTGCCGGAATGTTTGTTAGCAGCATAACTAAAAAAGTTATGAACGGAACTTAAGAAAATTACCGAAGTTGTTATAACTGCCAAAAGGCACAGACGATTGGATTTCGGCCTTGATACAAAGGATTGTTCATTACCGTTGCCTTACTTGGCGGAGGTGTGTGCACTCAGAGTGCTCTAGTTATAGATCTGCAATTTATTCCTGGCTAGAGCATCGTTTTGTTCTTTCTTTTCTATATTCGTTATTAAATAGCAACTGCACTGTGAATAGCGTTATGCTAGTATTATATTTTCCCACTGGAACTTCTACTTGATGAACGCTGTTGAAATGCAAGAAACAACAAGTGATTTGTGGAAAATAGGACCCAGCTGTGTGCCAAAATCTGTCTCCAGATACGGAATACGCAAAGTGGAATTGATGAAAATACAATTGAGAAAATTTATGTTACAAAATGTTTATTAGGCAGCGTTTTCAGTGTTCGTAGTCAACATTCTACAATAAAAGATATAATGAATTTAGCTATTTGATTTTATATTTAAAATGTCGAAGGAAGTAAGCGATGCCAAGTCGACTCCGGCAAAATACAACGTCCGTCTTCCCGTGCTACCCAAATTTATCGCAAAATATACATCAAACGATACAACAAAAAACAATTTTGTATTTATATATTGAGTATATACTGCATACCCAGCCGTCAAAAATGACGGCTAAAAGGTCCTCAGGGGTACATTCAGGCAGGCTCTATCCTTATCAGAATATATATGGTCCTCACGAACCCAAGGGCTATTCCGAGTACCTTCTCCACATGGAATGTTGCAGCTGACCTCAATTCCTACTGAGGTTAGTTTGTTATGTAGAGTAGGTTCTTTATACTTCTTCTGTTCCTCGAGGTGGGCCACCGAATGGTGGTGAGAGTTCCATCCCATGGGTCTCCTATCTGCTTTCGCGTGTGGGTCGTGGAATGGACTCTTGGCACCAGTGTTTTCTTTCTCTTGTTTTCTTCTCATTTCGTTTTTAGTTTCTTGCGCTGTTGAGCACGGTTGGGCGAATTCGTTCAGCCGAGCCGTGTACTGTTGGAGATGCTTTGCGCCTTTTCCCGCCACTAGTAGCGCACTCTGCCGACATAACTTTCCGGCAGGACAGGAATGCTGACATAAAATATTCATATACTGATGCGACATAATAAACTGTGTCTCGCTGCTTGAATCGCGTCGTATATTTTGAGACGTGGGAGCGGTAGTAAACAATATTATGATCGATACAATAATAAGACAGCTGTCTGGCCATCAGTCTGTCTGTCCGAAGCATTCCCAAAGCAGTATCTTGGATAGGAACCCGGGAATGGCTTATTAATTAATGTAGACCTGGGTACTGACCTTTGTGCAGTCGGTGAATTTGGTGGACTTTGGAGACTTTGTGGGTTTTTCTGGTCTTTGTGGACTTTGCGGACTTGTGGACATTATGGACTATATCCACATGAGACCATTTGGAGTGGGGTGAGGCAGGGCAACAACTTGTCTAGTACCCGTCCACCATGCTAGAAGCCGTCCACTGGGCACTAAAAATCGTCCTGTGTGAAAAGTAGCAGCGCTAGAAAGCCGTACATAGGCTTAAATTGTGGGCTAAGTAGTGCCGCACCATCCTTGAAAATGACGGGCGAAAAAATTAAACAATGAAATTTGGTGGTGGTTTCCACATTTTTCACTAAAAAAATGAAAAAATGTGGAAACCACAACCATTTTTTATGGTTTTAATTTTTTTGCCCTTATTTTCAGGGATGGTTGGGCACTACTTAGCCTGCAGTTTAAGCCTATGTACGGCTTTCTAGCGCTGCTAGTTTACACACAGGACGATTTTTAGTGCCAAGTGGACGGCTTCTAGCATGGTGGACGGGTACTAGACATGTTACCCTAGCAGACTGCTAGATTAACTTTTAGTACAAATGCATTCTACGTAAATCTAAGACTGATATTTCAGGCCAATAGTATTTTGTTAAGTTCCAATATTAATTTTTTATCTCAAGTCTCCGGGGGGGAATAGCTGCTCCCTGCCCCCATCCAGAGGCTACATGGTTATGGGCAGAAACCATGAGGTGCTGACTGAGCTGTCAATGCCATTTCTTATGTCGCGGCGACACTATGCATTCTCGCAGACCACCTGATGCTAGGATATGAAACTCGCACTTCATTCATGCTACAGTATCTATGCTACCGATCTTAAATATAAATCGAGAGGCCACGCGAGCTATACATTCTAGAAACCAGTTGCTCATGTGAATGCATATGATATGAGGTTCCGGCATTAAGGGCAGCTTCGAGTCTCCCACTTCAATCGAGATACGCAAAGCCGATCAGTTTAACCTTGTGGGGAACCTTAATCCCGAACCTCCGATTTGTTTCTGTTAATAGAGATTCAGTCTGAAATCGACTGCACGCAAGAGTTATTCCGTCTAACGAGAACGGATTTTACTGCTCTTTCAACCGTAGGGAAAGTTCTGCTACTGACGTCACAACTTTTAGCGGCAGACATTTTAGGCCTACAGGCAGGCTAAGGCAAGTGATGCGCGACTGGAAGCGACTGGTTTTGGGGAAAAAATGCAAATAGTAAGAAGAATTAAGACAATTTCCCCCACAATCTCTCTTTGCGTAAAAAGTAAATGCTTCTATGTATTTTTCCTTAATGTTTTCTTTAATTTTTTTAGCAATTATTTCAGGCGTGTCATAAGCCAAATCTTTACTGTTACTACTAGTTACGACGTAGAGGATGCTACATTAAAGACAAATTACAGTGATGATCGCACAACACCGCAGCTGCTGTGTGCTGACTTTTTTTTTTAATTTATCCATATTAGGTATGTAAAGTCTTTTTGGCTTAACATCATTTCACGAGTTCACAAGAAAGTGAAATTGATTGATATGATGTTTCACCGTCTTCTATTAATTTTATTTGCCGATCAACTTAGGCGCGCAATAATTTAGTTTTAATCCATGTACACTACACTAGGCACTGCAATGCATAATAATAAAAATGTGGATGATTGCTCATCCTCTAAAGTACAGTAAAGGAAAGGCTTTCATAGGGCCTCATGATACGATATATCTATCAAATAACGTAGTTACCCATAAGTAATGAGTTTTCTACATGAAGCCTTGTAGAAAACTATTTGAGGGCATACTATGGTAAATATTTTGTATCGATTCACTTGTTGCCTTGTGATCCCGTTACCTGAAAGATTCATTGCCACCGCTAAATAAAATTTGACTAAACTTTGCTAAATTAAAACAATGATAATAAATATAAATTACTACTCTATGTATGTTTCAGGAGGGTTTTCCTTGAGCACCGAAGAATAATACTAATAAATCGTATAAACAAACATTGTTTGACCTTCTGTCGGCCGACACAGGCTGCTGCCCACGCGTTCGTTCGTACTTGAACATTAGTTAAATCGAACCACTTCCCGGAACAAATTCGCTTCGAGGAAAAGGTTACAAATGTGTTAGTTTGTTCCTTCTTGGGTCAATATTTACCGTTTTTCAGCGGTAGTAAGTTATAAAAAAAGAGTTTTCATCTTTACCTTATTTTGTGGTCCCGGTACGTGAGTACATATATAGCACCAGTGGCCGCAGACCGCCGTTTTTAGTATGGCGTCATTGTTTGGGCCGACAGAGACTCTACCCTAAAACTGGTTATCATTTAAGCCCTTTAATGTTCATTTTTATTTTGCCAGATTCTAGCACTTGTTAAACGAAAACTAATTTTAGTTCACGAAAGTTTGGCTAAAATTTCAACCTTCTCTTCGAGCAAGTTGACTTCGTTATTCGGCATAATTAAAGTTGCTGCCATGAAGCATTTGTTCCTAAATATTAACTGATATTTAAGTAGTAACGTGGTAACTGAGTAACTGAGCAGGAGCAAATTCCTTAAATGCTTTTGCAGTTGTAGTGAGTACTCGTGTGATTCTTGGAAGAAATAGTAGCCTTACTTACTCAAATGTTGAATTACCCCCGAACATTTTCTCATTAGTGTTTGGCATGACTAATGGCATACGACATGGAAGCTTACTCACTCTCATTCTGTTCACTATCTTCATTGACTGTATCCATACAACAATGAATGCTGCTGGAGTATGTTGCCATATTAACAATAAAGCAGGTAATGCCCTTAGTTATGCCGACGATGTGCTTGCCTCTCCCCATGCTACAGGATTACTACAAAAGTTGCTGCAATTTGCGAAAATGAAGCGAATAAATTTTGTACTGAGCATAACAACAGTATTGGCACAAATGGGACTTAATTGGTTCAAATGAAATGCATATACATCTGATAGGAAGGCCGATTTATAGAGACGCATTTTGGCGCTTGAATGGTCCAAATCGGTTCAAAAATGTGGAAATGCGAAGAGTTTGGCATTATTTTGGCAACAGTAGCGGTCACTGCCAAAAAGAGCCGCGCAGAGGGCCGCGCTAACGGCCACGTTCGTAAGTTGGGTCCTAGGAGTAGAAGCCTGCCAAGTCGTGCCCATTCTGTTCTTAATGGTGTGGAGCTTACGTACGTAAACAGCTTCTCTTACCTGGGTCACAAAATCATTGATGATTTTTCTGATGATCAGAATATAGAGAAAGAAAGGCGAAAGCTACATGGAGTTGGTAACACGTGAATTTAGACATTCGGTCACTGCTAGGTTAGGTTAGGTAAGGCTAGGTAAGATTAGGTAAAGTTAGGACCACCACAACTAGGTCAACCATGAATTGTTCATAGCTTATTGTGGTAACAGTGTAAGTCAGTCCTGCCCAGGGCAGTAGCGTGACTGCCCTGGCCTTTCTGTGCCCTTGGCGACGGTTTACTCCTTCTTCTTCGCATCTTCTGGCTCGTGCCTGGCACAAGTAGAGCTACAGAAGAACTGTTTCATGGTCGAACTTAAAATCTTTTAGTATGGATCACGCATAAGTTAGTGAATCAGCTTGGTGAATCTTCCAAGTTCACGACGTGTGTAACTTTGAGTGCTGGTCAAAGCATGAGGGCCTTGCGGTCTGCTTGTAGATTATTATTACCCTCCTTAGCATACATGGCTGTTGCATTGAAGATACATAGGGCGAAGCAAGGAAGTCTAAGCGATGGCCATACTCACGTTTCTGCCCTGGTCATCGACATATCACCAGCATGCTTGATTTCTAGCTTAAAATATAAGATAAACATGGGTAATTGCACTTCGTCGAAGCATGATTATCCTACTTCCACCGCTACCAAAATTACCACGAATAATTTCCTTTTGTGCAGCCAAAAATTACAATGTGACTTAAGGTTGCCAAATTTAACTTGGATATAATGTCCTATTGTGCTGCTTAAAAAAGTCCTTTCGCGCAGTCAGAAATTACTCTAGGAAATAGATAATAATCTTCCGAGTTTGTACGAAAATTCCCTCAAGACATGCCTCGAGAAGGTAAAGATGGAATCAACATAAGCTCAGCACAGAAATCCACATTCACTGGTTTGTGGAGCAATAAATAACTTCCAAAAGTAGCCGTATATATTAATATTTTTCTAGAGCTCATCTCAGTTCAAACGTTATACATTATCAATGTCTAGTGAAAACTAGCAATCTACAAAACAGCTTCATATAATTGATGGTGACCTACAGTAATTTATTTATCACATTCCGAAGAGTTAAACATATATAGAGCTTCGGAAAACTGCCCGTAGCTCTTTCCAATTACGATATTGTCTGTCTTTTGTTCAGCTCAATCAACTGATTTGTGATTTCAATAGGAAAATATTATATTTGCCATTTCATTACTTCTGATGCGAAGCCTGTTATTATCCTCGGTATGTTTTTTGCAATTTTATTCCCTTTTAATATACTTGCCCTCCACAGTCTCGATTGATTGTAAGTACTTAATGCGCTGGATGTCCGTTAATTAACTTAAGGTAAAAATTTATTCCTGATATTGGTAGTTGGAAAGTTGGAACAAGAATTACTCTCCCCATAACCAGTTTAACACGACAGTTTAACTACTTCAGTAGCAATACGTATAATGGTAATAATAATAGTTTTAAATATAATAAAGGAAACCTGGTTAAAATGATAACACACTAACAGCACAGCTTCGATCTTATTGCGTAAGGTGAAAAAGTAAAGCTCTCTTACTTTCCTCATTCGCCGTGTAAGACGTACACTTTCGGCATACGCGTGATCCACTTTTTGATATTTAAATACGTTTACTGGAAGTATTCTGAAGTCATTACTGTCGTATTAATACTACCAGGCGCACCATGACTGCTTCCACACCAAGCGACACGCGTGACCTTCGTTCCACAGCTCATGTTAAACTTTGATTGCTACCCCGCCAAGCCACTGTTCCCTAAGCTGCCACAAATTTGATTGTCATTCGTTCCTTGTTCATTATTCACCGCCTTTTTAGCCNGATTCTTGGAAGAAATAGTAGCCTTACTTACTCAAATGTTGAATTACCCCCGAACATTTTCTCATTAGTGTTTGGCATGACTAATGGCATACGACAAGGAGGCTTACTCACTCCCATTCTGTTCACTATCTTCATTGACTGTATCCATACAACATTGAATGCTGCTGGAGTAGGTTGCCATATTAACAATAAAGCAGTTAATGCCCTTAGTTATGCCGACGATGTGCTTGCCTCTCCCCATGCTACAGGATTACTACAGAAGTTGCTAGCAATTTGCGAAAACGAAGCGAATAAATTTTGTATTGAGCATAACAACAGTATGCAGGTACCTACATATATTAGGCCTAGGTGTAGAAGCCTGCCAAGTCGTGCCCATTCTGTTCTCAATGGTGTGGAGCTTACGTATGTAAACAGTTTCTCTTACCTGGGTCACAAAATCATTGATTATTTTTTGATGATCAGAATACAGAGAAAGAAAGGCGAAAGCTCCATGGAGTTGGTAACACGTTAATTTAGAAATTCGGTCACTGCTAGGTTAGGTAAGGCTAGGTAAGATTAGGTAAAGTTAGGAGAGGTTAGGAAAGGTTAGGTAAGGTTAGGAAAGGTTAGGAAAGGTTAGGTAAGGTTCGGTTAGGTTGCCATGGGGTCACTAGCAAACGTATGATAACGCCTGTAATTTTCTCCCATAGAAAAACAATGGAAATTTCGAAGTCAAATATCTCGAAAACTAAGCATTTCCGACGAAAACGTCATTCATAAGATACGTCTTAGAATGCTTCATTTTACCTAAATACGTTAACAAAAATACTGTATTTGAGTGGGAGTAATAGTAAAAATTTTCCAACGATATTTTATTTTCTTAGTCAGGTGGGATGACTGAGATATGAAAAATGCCAAAAATTTAGAGTTAGCTGGCCATCAAAAATGACGGCGTAGAATTTGTTCCCAGCGCGAGTGATGGTCTTACGCCACGAGACGTTCTACATATTAATTACTATTCTATATTTTACATTACTTTGTAAATTAAATAGTGCGAGAACATCGCTAGATTAAATTTTACTGCCGCCTCTCTATACATCCTACGACTGGTTTGTTTGCATGCCGACGGTCACGTGATCGAGTTACGAAGATCGAACGACGTTTTCAGCAGGATAAATCTCAAGAAAAAATACTTACTACAAATTGGAAAACTATGTTTGGAAACCACCACAACTAGGTCAACCATGAGTTCATAGCTTATTGTGGTAACAGTGTAAGTCAGTTCTGCCCAGGGCAGTGGCGTGACTACCCTCGCCTTTCTGTGCCCTTGGCGACGGTTTACTCCTTGTTCTTCGCATCTGCTGGCTTATGTCCTGGCACAAGTAAAGCTACAGAAGCACTGTTTAATGGTCATACTTGAAATCTTTTAATATGGATCACGCATAACTTAGTGAATCAGCTTGGTGAATTTTCCAAGTTCACGACGTGTATAACTTTGAGTGTTGTCCCTTTTGTGTATACGAAAACCACACAAAAGCTCTGAAATGTTAAGTCAAAGCATGAGGGCACTGCGGTCTGCAAGTAGATTATTATTACCCTCCTTACCATACATGGCTGTTGTGTTGGAGATACATAAGGTCGAGGCAAGGAAGTCTAAGCGATGGCCATACTCACGTTTCTGCACTGATTATAGACATATCACCAGCATGCTTTATTTCTAGTTTAAAATATAAAAAACATGGGTACTTACACTTCGCCGAAGCATGACCATCCTCCTTCAACCGCAACCAAAATTACCAGGAATAATTTCCTTTTATGGAGCCAAAACTGACAATGTGACTCCAGGTGGCCAAATTTAACTTGAATATAAAGTTATATTGTGCTGCTCGAAAAAGACCTTTCGCGCAATCAGAAATTAATCTAGGAAATAGATAATAATCTTCCGAGTTTGTACGAAAATTCCCTCAAGACATGCCTCGAGAAGGTAAAGAGGGAATCAACATAAGCTCAGCACAGAAATCCACATTCACTGGTTTGTGGAGCAATAAATAACTCAAAAGTAGCCGTATATATTAATATTTTTCTAGAGCTCATCTCAGTTCAAACGTTATACATTATCATTATCTGGTGAAAACTAGCGATCTACAAAAAACTTCATATAATTGATGGTGACTTACAGTAATTTATTTAGCACATTCCGAAGAGTAAAACATATATAGAGCTTCGCAAAACTGCTCGTAGCTCTTTCCAATTACAATATTGTCTGTCTTTTGTTCAGCTCAATCAACTGATTTATGATTTCAATAGGAAAATATTATATTTGCCATTTCATTACTTCTGATGCGAAGCCTGTTATTATCCTCGGTATATTTTTCTTTGCAATTTTATTCCCTTTTAATATATTTGCCATCCACAGTCTCGATTGATTGTAAGAATTAAACGCCCTGGATGTCCGTTAATTAACTTAAGGTAAAAATTTATTCCTGTTATTGGTAGTTGGAAAGTTGAAACAAGAATTACTCTCCCCATAACCGGTTTAAAACGACAGTTTAACTACTTCATTAGCAATACGTATAATGGTAATAATAATAGTTTTTAATAGAATAAAGGAAACCTGGTTAAAATGATAACACGCTAACAGCACAACTTCGATCTTATTGCGTAAGGTGAAAAAGTAAAGCTCTCTTACTTTCCTCATTCGCCGTGTAAAACGTACATTTTCGGCATACGCGTGATCCACTTTTTGATATTTATATACGTTTACTGGAAGTATTCTGAAGTCATTACTGTCGTATTAATACTACCAGGTGCACCATGACTGCTACCACACCTAGCGGCACGCGTGACCTTCGTTCCACAGCTCATGTTAAACTTTGATTGCTACCCCGCCAAGCCACTGTTCCCTAAGCTGCCACAAATTTGATTGTCATTCGTTCCTTGTTCATTATTCACCGCCTTTTTAGCCCTTACCTTTCACATTTTATGTCTTTCTCTGAGCGAACAACCATATATAGTTGTTTGCAATATGCTATTCTTCTTCTATTAAAAACGTAACAAGAAGATCTTTCACAGTAGTATGGTTAGCGTATCTCAAATTATGTTCATATGATAAAAATTAATAAGATTTTGAAACCATAAACACGTGGAAAAGTATGCTCCCCTTACCACCACGGGAACGTGTGCTACACCATGAACAGACTGCACCAACTCTCGCTTGTTTTTCCTCTTTTAATTGCAAAACAAAACGCTGATGCAATTACGATTATTTTGTTGCGAGGGAGATAGAAGAAAGGGAAACAGAGGAACGTAAATACAGGCTTATTAAAAAGTTATTGTTTAACAATTAACGTGAAGTTTTCTTATGTTTACCGGCATTTAAAAAGCTGTAGAGACTTTTTTTTTTCTAGTCTGAGCTGGGGGACAGCCGGCGTGCAGCTGCAACTGAAACGATTAGTAAGAAATTAACCGAACTTGCATCAGCTGCTGCAGTTATTTGTTTAGTAGTTCTCGAGTGGTAAAGGCACGACTAAATCGTACTTTGATTATTGGGTCTGCAGGCTGAAGAGAAGAGCGAGCAGCAGAGGGGAGCAGATGTTCATTTGAATCCCTGTTACTGAAGGTTGTCAATTCTCAATACTAATATACAGTCTGTTTTATAATACATACGAGCGAGTTCAGTGTAAGACGCACTATATGCTTATAGAACCATGATACAATGAAAAAGAGTATTAGCCTTCGGTGCTTAGTGTGACATATATAGAACATACTTACTCGTGTCATTCATAATTGGAAAGCCAACATTAAATCATGCAAAAGGATTAAAATAAACCATCGCGTTTGCGGATCAATGGAAATAGATCGTATTTTGACACCGAGGCTGGGTTTTGAAGCAGAAGAACCATGTGTTTTTTACGGTATTTATTATAATTTCATACAAGTATGTCGTCTAAGATAGATTTTGGTGTATAACTCAGTGCTGTCTTACTGTTCGACCAACTCTCGATCGCTCGCTTGATTGCATACGCGATAAAAAACATCACAAATATTCATTACCGTTGCGTTCAGTTGCGAAATTCATAATCTAAAACATACATATATCACACAAATGAATATAGTTTACATAATTTCAGTTAATCATTTGAATCGCCTTTGTAGCCTAGTAGCTACTCTTTGTTTTCTTTCCGCACCATCATGCAGTGTCTATAGTTTTGAGTCCTTAATGTTTATAGGAACATTGTATATACAGCATTTTCACTCACACGCACACATATATTATCATGATATGTGAGTCGTAACTATTTTCTTCTATGAACTACGGTGAAGTATAGCTGCTTTAATCCAGTTTTTTTTTCACTCGAACTTATTCGAAGCAACTGTGAAAACATCTGAATTGATACACTATGGATGAACATTGTATAATGATCTTTTGTCTACCAAATATAAGGATAAAAGTTTCAGTGTTAGAGTGTTTAAGTTTTAAATGCAAAAGATCGCAGAGCAGCAGAACCAGCGACCTGCTAGTGGACGGCCAACACGGAATTTCCGCCACACAAAAGCTGACTCTCTTAGGCGCTCATTCAACCTCCATTTATTTTACTTCACCTGCGGCCTAATTTCACAGTTAGTGAGGTTCTTCTGGACTCAAATACGTATTATGAAGTTAACTTTAACTCCTGATTGTTCACTCTCTCCCCACTCACCTAATTTTGCAGCAAGCAAGGTCCTACCCAAATACGTACAGTATTATGAACTTTTATTTAGCCCCCGACTATTTTACACAACCAGCGGCCAAATTTACAGCTAGTTGGGTACAACCTGAGTCGTCAATACTAATTATGGATTTCAATATTACTCCCGACTGCTGAATCCTCAAAATTGATAGAATTTTGTAAGTATCATTTTTATGAACTTTATTAAATACAACAGCTCCATTGAAATCACTTATATGTAAATGTTAGTAGTGTGCCGTTATTAGCCACTTTAGGTTCTATATTGCTTTGTATTCAGCTTACGTTTTAATAATTACAGTTCAGCTATTTGCCAGTTCAGTTCAGTTATGCTTAATTGGCAGAAGATTTCCAGGAGATCGAACAAACTAATTGATTCCTCGCGCATCGGTTCGTTTAGGAACCGCGGCATTTTCTGGTGAATGAAAAACCAAGCAGCTTTACAATAGTTGGTTTACAGTGAAGTACTCGTCCAATGCTGAATTACGTACAACGTCACAGTGAGTAAAAATTTCTGCAAGCCTTACCACACTGCATGCTCTCTAATAAGTGCGAAAATATATTTTTCCCAAAATTTTTTATTCTCAATCCACAAACATGACCCTAATGTAAATTTTTCCTGCTCTAATAATGATTGAACAAAAAATAAAACCGAGGGAGTACATTCCGTTTGTTCTCCCGCACGCATCAGAGATTCTCAATTAAACAAAGTTACTGCGTTGAGAGAGCCACTTCATTGCAAGTTGACGTAGTGATCTCACTGCTACTAAACAGTTCATTATGTCGGTGACATTGACGTTCCCTGTCGGCAAACTTTGTGTTTTCCAAGGACAGAGAATTTTCCTCCTTCGATCAATGTTAGATTTGTTGACAAATGACCCGGAGTTTCTAAACAATCCTTCGGGTTGACGATCTTGTCTTGAAATAATCATGTTTTGCGGAGAGCACATCATGACTACGCAAGGCTAGTGTGCTCCTATCTATCCACAAATGCCTGCTTTGCAACTTAGGACGCTGACTTTGCTCGTATATGAGTGCATCTTGCTATATTTAGCCCGTCACCTTCTATTAAATATTTTGTTGATAACCTGAAAGGTGCGATAATTAATGCTAACATGATGTAAATTGCGAGCAGTGCGCTTTTATTCCCTCCCAATATTGGTGTCTTCAGTGTTTTTCATTCCGCCCGTCTACAATATTCACCACATCGCCGGCACAATGTTTATCCTGTGATAAACTTTACGAATAGCGTACAGTATCGTAAAGTTCAAAGCTGCAGCAATTGAGCTGCGCAATGTAAATATAAAAAAAACCCTCTACCTACAGATAAGAAATTCTGCTCCTGCAAAAAGACATCTTTTATATTCTCACAGAAACTGTGTCTACTGGTCGTAACAACTCATAAGGGAAAAGACTGATTCTCAAGGTAGTAGTTTCCCTGGGGGGTTCATACGTACTTCATAACATGCGACTGTGTTGTCGGGTCCTCGCTAACTCACCTCTTTGTATATGAATGATTAGCTAACAGTTAGCCGGGGAGTCAGTAGCTTAGCAGATAGCAGGTGAAGCTTTAAATGTCCTTTACAAATCAGAAGTGAATCAAACGTTGGAAAGCTGTGTAACTTTTCTGTTATTTGAACACGCACTGCTTCGCTGAGTAGTATGAAAGTAGAGCAAAAATGGTCGTGTGAGCTAGCTTTAACTAAACAAGCTAAGCAATTACAAATTATCTGGCTTGATTTTAGAAAGGGAAGACGTCCAATTAAAAAAAAAAATACAGAACGATGCTTATGACATATCAACGATAATGGAATCTAGAAATTCCGTCTGTGATAGCAAGGTTTTAATGAAATAATCAATTATCTCTCATGCCTTGACTAACCTAACGCTCCGAGCTCTGTCAATCTGGTGCAATTAATTGTGCTGGCATGACCAACTCTTTGGCTGAGTTTATTTTCTTCATCTTTTTCTTCTCTTCCCCAGACATCTCTAAGATTCAGACGTGATGGCAATAGCTCATAGAGGGCCGGAGCGTAAGTCCCGGCTGCTCTCTAGGAATAGGCCAGTAGGTCCGTCTCCTGCCGGCTATCTAACCTAAGAAAAAATACCTTCACTTTAACAAGGTGCTGTGTATATTCAAGTCATGAAAAGGTTCTTCTTATCATGAGCCGGTTATACTGAGCATAACCTCATTCTAACTTTTTCTAATTATCTGCCAAATGTATTAGCGATTAAAAATAATTCGGAAAGAGAAAGCTTTCTAGAAATTTTTCTCAACGCTTGAAGGGAATGAATATGTCGTTTAATGTTTCGCATTAAATCGAGCTCAGTTTTTCTTTTCAACCCGATAGAACGCCCTAAGTCCTTCATAAGGGACGTTTCAGATTATGGTGCTGCAACGACGAACAGAAGGGTTTTAGGGATAATAGTTTGCATTAGTTGCCTATGTATATGTAATATGTATAGACTATATGTATCATCTATTGGCTCGTTAAAGTCGGAGCAAAGCTAAGCCTGCTAGGCTTGGCTAGTCCGGACTTCAAACAGAGACGTTGGCTTCTCACTCTGAATCGTGCCCCAGGAGTGACTATTAACCCGATTAGGTTTCAGACAGCTAAGAACTCCATTTTAGAGGACAAGTCTAAGCTTTCAGACGTCTCAAGGGCAATCGATTGAGGGTTAACGTCTAAAACCCTATTCAGCGCACATGTTGAATTCAGCGCACCTGTCTTAAGTTCCGGACAAATCAAGTCTCGAAGACTTAAATTCGCCGCCCAATCGAAAGCGCCCTAAAATAGCAACAGCCTCAGCTGGCACACTTAGGATAACGCAGGGATGTCGATACTCGTACACCGATTACGCTTAAGGTGGTCGAAAACTTTCACCGCACTAACGCATTTGCTGCGTTGTTTCCAGAATGTTTGGCGTGGTAATTTGCTTTCGATGGTCATATTGCGTCTCTATCCTCAAGCTGCTCTGGAGAACCTCCCGCCTCTAAAACGAGACACGTCGTTGCACTTCTCATCTGCTGTTGTTCATGTCTTTTTTTCCCGAACGTTGAACTCTGCAAATGAATGAATCTACTGTATCTGTAATAAATAAATGACGTTGCACTTCAATAATATGCTAAGACACAACCTGGGCACCTGCGGCCGTTTGTGAGACTAAAGAGGTTGGAGGCGACATTTTGGCGCCCGTGGCCGGACGGCGAGTGGCCGCAGATGCCCCCCTCCCCACTAGAGCATGGAGCTGAGCTTCTATCACTGTTGGGCTGCAACTAGGACTACATGACGGGCCGAACTACGGTTGCAAGCTGCATAATGCATGGATTTGTGACGTGTTCTTTTTCTTACAATTAAATACAACCTCTAGGATCAGATTAATCCTGAGCGAGTGTGAATCGCTCGCACAGCTCTGCAGGCATTTTTTATCCTCATCTACTTTCGTGCACTAGTCGATCTGTATCAAATTGAATCTTCCCTACAATGAAAAAATAATAAGAATAATAAATCACGTGCGTTTGTCCAGTTGTGTGCAGTCGCAGCAAATTGACGATTTCCATACAGGCGGGTTCCCCTTCCCACTATAGTCTTATGGTCCCTATACCGAGGCCAAAACTTTCGCACAATGTGCTGTACCGAAGAAAACACAACTACTGTTTTTGTCTATACCAAAGGATTTGCCGATAAGTTTGCCGTCGTAGTAGCTAGCATTTCGCTAGTGTCCACAAGTCAAGTTTGGGATTTCTATAAAATTTCAAAAATGGTTTAGAACTCAAAAAGATCCTCCACTTCTCTCTTGTTTGTAATAAAATAATAAATCATCGGACTCTTGGCCATGGCTCTGACAATGTCGATGGTGTGGCCCGCGATTCTACGCAAATCCGGACGTATACAGTATAATGCTGTTCAGCGTGAGTTGTACATTAAGAGAAGGCCGAAAGTATGCCGGGTCACGCTCTTTATTTATTTTTTATTTTTTTTTTGGGGGGGGGCAAGTGTTCGCATCATGGCCGCAGGTGCCCACGTCTGCTGTTTATAACTTTCCTTAATTTGGAAAATTGAAAACCGCAACACCTGGTGACTTCAAGGTAATGTAAAAGCACAAAAGATTGAGCAAATCGTACCCCATTCAAATCTTAAAGAAAATTTCTAGCTATACCTTCAGTTATCTTGACACTCTTTTAATACGTTCAAAATAATAAAGCAGTTGTGTGAGTCTTTTATGAAGCAGAAAAAGTAGGTAAATTTTTATGGATGGGAGGAGCGAAGGTGCGGTGCAGTCCGTCGGTCATAGAGCCAGGTAACCATGCCTCCGGGATTCAGTAACGTTCCAACTGTGATAGGGAGTGGATTGCGTCGGTCCGTCCTGGCCTGAATGGTGAATTGCTTCTGTTAGGATATGGCCAAGAATGAAACAGGCCACAACGACAGTGATTTCTTTAACAAAGAACATGCAGGGGGTGACGCGAGTAAAGAAGAAGAAAGGTACCAGAACAGTTCAGGAAAAGCACAAATTCCCCTGCAGACTAAAAACGAAGGAAGTTTAACTACCGTTGCGAACTTAGTTCAAGATTGCCCAAATTCTGTTGTTAATACTGCAGCTTGTGCTAGCTTCGCTTCGTTAGGTAGAGCACCTGCCCAGTTTGATGAGGAATACAATGTGTCTGATACAAAAAGTGGTGTTTCTACGATATATGTGTCTGGTGGTGGAGGAGGAGGAGGTGACTATTCTGTCAATTGTAACGATATTCCTCAGAATACTTCGTGTTACTTTAGCGGTGAAAATTCTTCTTCGTCTCAGGCGCCGGATATGGATCTTGATTCTGCAGTTCATGCTGCACCAGCGCCTACTTTTACGGTTCAGATCCGAACGCATCCCAGCGCTCCAAGCGCAGTTGCATTGTCTCCTGGTGCAGCATCGAGGTCTTCCGACCTGATAGATCTGTCGACGCCTATCTATGATAATGCACCTGAAAATCTTTACCTTGTATCTGATGAACCTGATAATCACCCCATCTTAGATTTACCTGTGGACCTAGCTGCATACGCGAATATTTCAGAACCTGAAATAACTCCTCGCCATGACCCCGAATATGACCCTTCTCTGCGAGGTAACAATTTCCCTGAGCCGTCCAGCTCCCTTTCTTTTTGCAACATTTCGGAATCTGCAATCGCATGTCAGCCATTTGGCCAGAAACCCCCGGTCATAAATGCTCCTGACCCTGATAACAGAACGGGGTCAACTGGCCGACCGGTGGCAGAAGATCTCCGTAAAGACCACGAAATGCCTGCAGCAACGATCGACAGTTATCGAGTGCCTCCTGCCTTGCCTGATGACTGTCATGAAGCTGACGCTGTGACGAACACCTTCGACGTTGTGCCCTCGGCGGTAGGTGGACGACCTGGTATTGAGCAAGACGTTGTCAGCCATATTGTTTTCGATAACGATTCTCCNACAGTTATCGAGCTCCTCCTGCCTTGCCTGATGACTGTCATGAAGCTGACGCTGTGACGAACACCTTCGACGTTGTGCCCTCGGCGGTAGGTGGACGACCTGGTATTGAGCAAGACGTTGTCAGCCATATTGTTTTCGATAAGGATTCTCCATTTGTTGATGGACGGGTGTTAGATCCAGCTAACAACGTTCTTGCACCTTGCGTTGCTGGCCAGGCAGCCTCGGCTCCGCCATCGACTGAGAACAACAATGGACAAGCCCGGGCAGCGTGCGACAGAATCAATGATCTACTTGCTGGCGGTGCCGCCAAAGTTTTCCAGGACGCCGCAGCTTGTGCGACCGCCGAAACTGAAGCAACTGTTGATACGGCACCCATCGGACATGCTCAATTAGCTGAGCCTGGCAGAGCTAATAATGCTGGTCCGTTGGTTGAAGTCCGTCCTTACCACAAAAGGAACTTGGGCAGCGCCTTCGTGGGCGATGAGTTTGAGGCTGCTCCAAGAAAGGGCGGTGCTGACGACCTGGAAAATGAAACGTCAGTTTCTGATAAGTTCCGTGAGGACGCCCCAATCGCGCCTGCTGTAGGTAATAAAAATGAAGAAAAACTATCAGAGATATACGAAAAATTAATTGCCGAGCGTCAGATTTTAAAAGACTTGTCTTATCGCAAGCGAAGTGTTATGGAAGAAATATATGGTGTAAACGAGGATGCAGTTCCTCACGTAAGAAGAGAAAAGAGTCCTGGGAGCTCACGACGTGAACTGAGCTTCGATCCTATCTCCAGTGACACAAAAACAAAAGTGTCTCCTCTTTTCAAGGAGGTAGAAACTCATTTCGAAGGAGAAAAGCACAGTGATCATCCGGGAAATGTGGCTTCAAGGATCCGTCGCGAACAAAGTGTGGAGGAACTCATGGCTGCTGTGGAACAATTGGACAAAACTGTCGACGATCTGTGCGAACTCTCCAGTGTCAACACAGACAGTGACCCTGTTATTAGCGAGAGTCATCCTCTTGGAGTTGAGAAAGTGCCCGTGTTTGCCGTACCAGAAATAAGTGCAGTTCCCATTACTGTAAATGACTCGCTGAGGGAGTTTTCAGCGATACACGAGCTTTGCCAAGCCTCCAGTTCAAACAAAAACAAAACGTTGCCTGATTTCACGGTGCCTGTTTACGACGCCAACCGCCAGTTTGATGAATATAGTGATGATAAGGCTATGCTCGTAAACGAAGCAATTAATGAAAACTGTAATTTCTCAGCCTCGGACAATGTGGAGCAAGCGTCCGAGGATCATTCCCTTAAACGCAGTTGGTCTTTCAATTCAGGTTCTTCTCTAGAGTCACTGGAATCGCCAGGTGTGTCCAGCGAGCTTAAGAAAGAAGCCAGGGCAGCCGAAAACAGAGCTCTTGAAATTCCCAAAGAGCGAGATGTGGTTTCAAATCCAGAAGAGTCCGATGATAAAGGGTTAGTGAGTGCTGTGACTAATGTGGTTAGAAGGAGCCTACGACGAGTGAAACGCCTTCGAAATTCGTTCGGGAAAAGCCGTAAAGGCGCGAGTGCCGATCGGGAGGTGAAACCCACTGAAGAGAACCGTGACGACAGCGAGGAGTTAGGCGAGAGGAGGCGGTTGCCTAGCGACCCTCAGATTGGCCTGTCAAGCGTTCGATCTCCGGCTACGTCGGCCGTCTTGCTGCCGTCTCTCGTGGCATCGCTCGCTCCAGCCTCGTCCAATTTCACTCATCCGAGGATATCGTCGCCAAGGGAAACTCTTACACCGCTTTCGGGATCTCCACCTTCCCGGTGAGTTTACTGTGGAGGAATTTCTTTGCATGGCTAACGAGTAGCTAAGTAGTTACTGATCGATCAAGGGCCGTGTTGGACTAATGGTAAGGTAAATCCAGCTCCTATTTTTTTCATATTTTAATGGCTTGTAACGCTGCTGCTTGCAAGTCTGGAAGGTATATTCTAAAATTTGCCAATGGATCAATTCAAGAAACCAAAGCTAAAGTTCGAGCCTGATTTGAAGACCAGTTTATGCAGAATACCGCACATCGCCATTTGATTACTTATGCGGTATGATCTAAACTTATTCCTGCCGGACAAGGCAACGTACCGATGCGTATATAACAAAGTGGCGACAGATAACCCCAAGTACCTGAAAAAATTGAGTCATAGTCTGTAAAGAGTCGGTAACAAAAACTGCAATAAAGTTTATCCTCGCACATGTTTCAGCTGCTCGCTGCTGCGCAGTGCCATAACGATCCCCACCACACTTGCGCCTGTTGACGTGCCGTACAGCCTTAGTTGTACGTAACTTCGTGTGTGTAGCTGTCACTATATTTGCTGCCTGCGTTGTTGCTGCTCTTGTGTACGGTGTGTAGCTAATCAATGAATTGTGCCCATCATCCGAAACGACTCATATTTTCAACACAAATTGCATCATGGATATTTACCGCAAAAATTAGCATGCCGATACTATTGGGTGCCTGGTTATAGCTTTATGTAATACATGCCCTATGTAGTTCCTTTTCTTGGGATCCTCATTCTCTCATATATTGGAGGTTAAGCTTCAGGAGTAACTATCTAAACCACGAGCGATTGGCAAGAGTTATCTAATACTTTCGTATTAACAAAATAGTCTTTTCAACGGTAGGAAGTTTTTTGCACAACGTGTTACTTCTGCGGGAGATGTGAGGGCGCATCATGTACATTGTTGAATAGTCTCATTACCTTATAAGTATCGGTAATAATTTCTTTGAAGCACATTAGAAAAAAAAGTTTTTTTTTCTTAATCGACTCGTTTTTCACTGCAGAATACGAATCTGAACTCGGTTTGTGGCGGTTGGCTCTACTTTTTGAGATACCTATATGATTTTGATGCTCCCGTTGTTTTCCTACCCTACCTAACCTACCCTAACCTATAACCTAACCACGCCCGGATCCTTGATTACCTACGTCTCCCCCTCACAAAAACCCCGGTTTCCCATGTGTCCCCCAAGATTGTTTACTTATATAATATATCGTAACTTGAAAATGGTATAACTCAAAAAATATTGCGAAAATCGAAAAATTTTAATAAAATTCAATATTACGTGTACTGTGCGAGTTTCATAACGATTGGACCATAAATGACAGAAATATACCCCACCCCCCCCCCCCCCCCCCCCCCCCCCC
>LQNS02278160.1:20940675-20962625 GCA_001587735.2 Parhyale hawaiensis
GCATGGCTGCTGTGTAAGCTCAGGGGGTGTAGCCGCTGCCGATGCTCATGCTTCTCTGCTTTCTACCGACCTGTAATTTGAGGGCATGTGAAGCTGGTTATTTGCCATCCTCATGCAGGCCTGTTGCCTACGATGCGCTGTTGGCTTGTTACTCAGCCGCTGCTTTGGGCGTGCTGGTGTAAATGGGCGATTTATTCCTTTGGGCCTGCAGTGCGGCTGACATACGGCTGCTCTTCAGAAAAGGACCCTTCGGTATGCTGTTATAAGGAGCCTCCTGTGTGTATGCAAATAGTATACTCTAGCCCAGCACCGTTTGACGCATATGACGTGCTGAGTCCATCTGCTCCTGATGTTTTACGGCAGGTCTACACATAAAATATACAGTATTGGAAGAAATTAAATTCTGCCAAGAGTTTCTATGCCACCGTGCCAATACGGCTTCGCTATTTTTTGGTAAGCTTGATCGACTGGTTGAACTTTTATGTTCTACTACCTCTAATAAAATAATTCTCTACCTACCGAGAATTGAGGCAAAATTTGGAATTAACTTTTTGAGTTAACGAAAGAATTTTGCCTCCCCTCCATCTCCGTTTACTAGATGTACCGTATCAATGATAAAGACAAATTATTTCTTGGCCGTACGGTACACTTTGTTGTATCTAAAAAGTTATTCACTTCAATACGAAAACAATCTCACAGTCATCTTGCCTCACCTTTGTGTAGTCGAGTGTCAAATAATTTCCCTGATGTAAAGAAAAGTAATTTAATTATACTTGCATTTTGATAGCAGCGAAAGCTGAACGAAAAGCTAGACTAACCCAATATTTATAATTCACGTGCATGTAAATCCTTCAAGCTTGACAGGAAATAAGCAAATGAATAAATGTTGTAAACAGAAAGGTATTTTAATCACCTTTCCACGATATCTTTTACTTGCACTTTGTGTCAAGTTTATTCAAGTTCATTCCTTTGTTTAACTGACATGGAATTTGTTCATAATGCGCACCATAACTATTACTCTCTCTCTTATTTGTCTTATCAAACTAGAAATGGTAAACAATGGGTCTCCGCCGCTACGCAAACGGGAGAATGGGATGTCTCGATGAAAGATCAAAATATTTCAGTGATAGATTAGGAAATAATTAACTTTTAAATCGGCGCATACCTTATATTGTTTTATGACTTTGCCGTGAACAAACAATTTCCATTATAAAATTATGATAATACGTGTTCTCAAGAGTTTATTCTTGGAATGGTTCCCATATTTTCTTCAATGTATTTTGATCCGTTGGCTGTAACTTCGCGCATTGTGCAAGTTGTGCTTTTCTCCTTGTTGGAAACGGTGAACTGGACGCACCGTTCCTTCTATGAGCTGAGAAACCACACACGTATTCCGTGCTTGACCACAGACTGCCTACACTTTTACGCGTGGTCTTCTAAACCTGCTCCGTGATTTCTATTTTTCGCCCTCGTTGTATGGGTAGTCGTTTTGTCAGGCCATGGTGTGCCATGTCAGGCCATGGTGTGCCATGTCAGACCATGGTGTGCCATGTCAGACCATGGTGTGCCATGTCAGACCATGGTGTGCCATGTCAGACCATGGTGTGTCATGTCAGACCATATTGTGCCATGTCAGGCCATGGTGTGCCATGTCAGACCATGGTGTGCCATGTCAGGCCATGGTGTGCCATGTCAGGCCATGGTGTGCCATGTCAGGCCATGGTGTGCCATGTCAGGCCATGGTGTGCCATGTCAGGCCATGGTGTGCCATGTCAGGCCATGGTGTGCCATGTCAGGCTATGGTGTGCCATGTCAGGCTATGGTGTGCCATGTCAGCAGGCCATGGTGTGCCATGACTGCTGAACTTTGTGCTTGCATCATAAATACTTCACTGTGTACTCGGTTGTTGGTGATTACTCAATTGTCGCCGGAGAATTTGTGTAGTGAACTTTCAAAAATAAGCCTTTATATGAAAAGACATTACAATGCAGCTTCCTACAGCTTTTGGGTGAATGTTTTACAGAAATTTAGTAATACTGAACGCTGGACAACAATCGTTGCTAGCGTCTCCAGTTCAAAAATTCAAAATTCTTTCGTCCAGCTTATTTCATTCTGTCTTTAGCGCTCTTTCCAATGCATGAACTTCCTCATACAGGCCGATGTCGTTATTTGTGCCTCCATAGTATAACGCTGTATGCGCGATATGAAAAACTTGATAGTGTTGACAGTCTGAGTTCCTTCGTCGTTAGGCTTATAATGAAAGGCATATCAACTATTACCTACCGTATACGTTACCTAAAAAATATAAATTGTTGCATGGAAGTGAATTCTCTCGACTCTGTGTTTTTCGTGTATTGTTGGACATAGAACTTGCAGGAGGCTAGGGAAAGTCAGGTCATTCTGCTTCGCCTTGAAGCATTGACTTATACAGTTCTTCGTTCGTTACAAATGTTTCATATAATTGTTCTCCTCAGTTTCGCAGAATGTCTAACTCGCATTGTTCTGTAGCTGTTGGATATAAGTAATGAAATGCTTTTTTTGCTATATCATCAGTAAAATGTATGGATTCTAGTACTGTCTTGAAGATTTACGGCCTTCCTATGCATAAAAAATTTCAAAAAATAAAAACATCTGGGGCAGATCCCTGTTCATCTCTCTGCACGTGCCTACATTTTAGCTAGTAGAATGTTGTATTCGTAGTGTTATATTTATCAGAAAGGAAGTCTAAATCAGAAGACGATGGGAAAGGAACTCTTCCTCGCCAATACTCGCTGTTCGCCGGTGTTACGTAAACAGAGAGCGATGGCGCCCATATGTCACGGCTAATACAAAGAACCGAAGGAACGGTCGACTGATGCACGACAGGCGTGAGGGAGATAGAAAGAGAACGGCAGAGGCAGAACAGAGCCCCGGTTACTGCATACATACGTTCCTTGCTCCGCTTTCGCTCCGTGCCAGTCATGACGATGTTTCCAGCAATCGTTAAGACAACCCGACGCTTCGCACGCAATCTCGAACGGGACAACCAGCCGTGACCATCGCTGTGGCTGGCCGTGTGAGACGGCTAGGGGCAGAGGGGTGCTGGCTGTCGTGTCCTTTAGGGAGTGGGGATTGTTGGTGGCCTCGCTGACGATCGAGTTGGGACCTTGTGGTTGCTTTATTTTTGTGTCTTCTGACGGCAAGAAAAATTGTTCTATGATATTTAAACAGAGCAACTGGGGCTGTACAGGACCTATTTGCCACAGACCTATCTGTATTGGCATGAATATGAGATTTGTTATATTTGAAACAGAGAAGCGATGGACTTACATACGTGTCAAGTAGATAGCAAAATGAAGTTTGTTGCTGGAGTCAATGACGTCAATTGGAGCCCGTGTTTTTGTTCATGAAGCATCATCGATGTTCTGCATATATTTCGCGTTATAGCAAAAGAGCATTGGTACTGCTCCATGCTCTTTTTTTTTTTTAGACTTGTCAGATTGGATAAGCAGCAAACTCACAGACACAGAACGATACCAGATGCGACAAACTGGCTTGTCAGCCATGTCACTGCCTGCTTGTTAGATTTGTGTCTTTGCAGTGATCGTTTTCTAATTGTATTTAATACAGTTCTCGTAAGTTTCGCATACTGAATTTATATATTACACCATGAGACGAAAGGGTGGTTCCCCAACTATTTTCACTTCAAAAAATATGCTCCTTTCTGTATAAAAAGATTCAGATCAGTGTTATGATTCTTCAAACAGTGTAATTTGTTCTTTTTTATTCTGTCTGGTAAATACGATATAGCAATGAAGCGGAATATGTAAGCGCAGTAAAACAAGTTTTCTGTAAAACCGGTAACTTGGATCGGCCATTTTAGGAACCTATTTTTGGCGAGGTCATTGCATCGGCAGCTGGTGCAGTCGATTCTGTTGGTAGAATCTCTATTTATCCTTTTGAAACGCGTACATGTATTGTGAGAGCGGGCAATCAAGTTGAAATTTTAATAAAGATAAATAAGTTACGTATTTTTAGTACGAGAAAACAAATTCGAAATAAAATACGTACATTTAATGACGATTGTTGCGCATTACATGTAAAAAGAACATGCAAGCGTAGGCAATTGATTCATCTTCTACAAATCTGCAACGTTGAGAAATATTTTCTTCTACCAGCCAACATGATTTCGTTAAAAATTTAAACTAGAGCGCAATATATCTTCACCGCTTGCAATAACTTGGCCGGAGTCATCATTCATTCGTTAGTCTACTTTTTCGTTCCTGAAGACACAAAGAAAATTCTCCATTTCATAAAGCTAAATAACTTAATTAGCGCTGCTACAGAACGTACCACCGACGATATTTTTGCTTTTACGCAAACGAGCTATATAGGTAGAGTTTCGTACTGTGTCCGTTTGTATACTTCAAAACCCTATAATGTTTTCGTCATGAACGCTGATGAAGAGTTCTCTGTATGATGCACCTCAGCATGTAGGTGCAATACAATTTCCTCTCTCCCTTCCTCCTGGACCACGCGTTGCTCCGGCGTGCTCTATTCTCTTCTCCAGCAAAGGTCATCCCACCGTGTACCGTTGCGTCCAGCATGTGTCCAGACACGGGACCCGTTCTACGTTATTACCACTGAACTTGACACTGCTGCGGGGTGTTTAGTATTCTCTGCGCGCCTGTGTTTATTAGCTAACATTCTCAACATATTTTTGTGCCTACTTCTGCCTTACTGTTGTCACTGAACTTGACGGTGCTACGAGATGTTTCAGTGCTCCCTGCGCAAAATATCAGTTTCACAGTTGATTTATTTATCTGTCGAATTCTACATTATTATCAGTGACCTTGACGCTGCTGCAGGGGGATTAGTAGTCACTGCGCACATATAGATATAATTTATAATTGTTATCGGAATACAATATACGGTTCTCAGTAAGTCCGGACGTATCACGTCTGTGTTATACTGTACCTTGGATTACGTGCCGCACGAGCCGTGTACAATTTAGTCTGCTTTGGAATCGAAATCTGTTAACCAATAGCTAGTACAGAAGGCACAGTAATTATCACCTTGTATAAATATAAAGGCTTTGTCAATCAACCACTCGTTTCTTTAGCAAAGCATAAAGGTTATTACCAATCATTAATATCACTGCGAAGTGCTATTTTCCTACTTATATATATTTATACGCTCGTGCTTTTAATTTGTGCTTGAATTGCTCGTCACGTATTTTTATTAAGCTTACCTATGCATTTTTACTGATAACCAATCAAAATAAAACGTAATTTTCTTTTGCCTCAGTTGAACATAGCACGTATATGCCTATGTAGATTTAATATTACCGGTATTCAAAATTTGTCTGTAACACGCTGCTCGATTTCAATACACGTACTTGCAAATTATTACCACTCGTGCTTCAAATTTGAATGCATATACTGTACATACTTTACAAGATTCCGAGCCACTAAATGCTGGCAGGATTGAATATTCTGCATCAACACTTATTATTTTAGACTTCAAATTAAGGTTAACACTCTTGATATGGCTACCTGTCATCGATATTGAAAGGACATCTTGCATGGACACATCTTTATTTACGTTCTTATATATTGTTGGGATTAAAGAATCCTTACGAATTGCTGCGTATTGTAACTGGGTTTATTGAAATATGTACTTGAATATGTATACTCTTATCTATTAACACTTTCTAACTGCATTTTTTGCAGTACCTTACAAAACTAAGAGGTGCCATGGAAGTGTAAGGAACGTGTTGGCAACACGTCGCCGTAGATAACAATCGGAATGTGACTCACTCATGGAAAGGAAGTCAGACTGGGCGTTGGATGCTAACGATCTGCCCTCTGGCGGTCGTGTCATCTCCTAGACAATAGTCCAATTATAGGAGTCGGTCGTGTAAGGACCTCTTACCTTACTTTGCCTTGAGAAAATGCTCATGCTGTAACACAGATTTCCGGTCTTGCTTTTAGACTAAAAGCCTCCGACACCGCAATTTATTCATTTTCCAGTTCTCAAAATAAATTCTGAAGCCTCCATATAGGCTAGCTATATTTCAGCTGTACGGTGGTTGAATATAATCCTGTGAAACTTTAATAAAAAATTTAACTTTGATTTTAATACAGTTAAATGGTTGGAGTCCCTGTGACAGGCACACCTAAGTTGATTGGGAAAGAAACTTGCGAAGCAGTTTAATTGTTCAGCGATTGGTGGTCGTTAGCTGCAGTTTTCTTTCAGTCTAGCAGTTCAGCACCTCAATATGTTTTACAGTTACATCGCCATCTGGTCACACGGCGGTCACTTCCTTTGCGTCAGTTGACTTTATAACGTTTCTGGCTTGCGCACGTGGCAGCTTTTTGGTATTGATGCGTTTCTTTTACTTTTTTGGCTTTTATCTCTAACTCTATTTGCAGTTTTAGTTATGGTAGTCTGGAATTGGTATTTTTGTGGCTTTGAATACCAACTGAACAGTGGTCGTTGATAGTGAACAGTGCATGGCCTCCAGCGTTGAACAGCATTGTAAACTGTGGTGTGGAGTGTTAAAACAGTGGTATTGAACGGTTGCTTCTCCTTTTGTGCTTACTGTCTGCTTTGGCGGGTTCTCCAATGTTGAAACTGGCATTAGATATCATTTATTTATCTATTTTATTATATTACAAGCTTTGAAAGTTTTGTACAAGCTTTGTTGTGCAGAAGTTGATTTTCAATTCCTTTTCAAGCAGCTTTTAAATTTAGCTAAATAATCATCATGGGTGACATCAAGTGCTTAGTGTAGGAAGCCATCCTTGTTAGATATTTTGTACCATGGTTGCGTCTTCAGCTTTTCTCGGATGCTTTCGTGGCACGATGGGCTTGTATCGTCAGACTCGTCCTCTTACATGCAGCCGCATTATCTTTTCTCTTTCCCTACACAGCAATTACCAAGCCAAAATTTTTACACTCCCTGTCGTTGGCGTACATTAGTATATATGCCTTCTTACGCGAGAGTCAAATGAACGATTTTACGAGTTTCGACTAGCAAATAACCCACTGAAATCCGGCAAATTCTTGCCCGGTATATTGGAGATGAAACAGGCTGTCTCGAAGGAGACTGGCTGGACAACCGCTCGGAATTTTGTATGCAGAATGTCAGTGTAGGATCAAAACTGTGCTTGAATTTACACTCATGGACGGTTTTTTTCATCGTGGATTGTTAGCTAACGATGGGACTGGCATATATAGTACCATTATATATATTTTTTATTGCGATATCCTCTGAGTTGCACCTGCAGCCGTGACAGCGGCGAGGTTCTAAGCGAAGATCGCGGGCATTTGACCATCGGGCCATTCCTCTCGTTTGAACAGGGCTGCAAATTTCAAATTTTGCGCAAAAATTCCGCGCATTCTTGATAGTTGCATCAGCATTCGATTCTCGTGTGAATCCCCCCCCCCCTACAACCGGGCTTTAGTCGGTTGTCTATCGATCATCTGTATGTTTAAGCAGATCATTACTTCCCTTTTGAAAAAGAAAATCTATGGTCTATGGTTCTTCAATACCTATTTACGCAAACGGTTACCTGCACATCCCTTGGGGCCAACGCTGCCCGATGTTGTCCAGTCGACTGAAATCTCCAGTTTACGGAGTCAGACCGAGTTCATGGACTCTTACAGGCACCTACCTGATTAGAAGTCAACGCCTGAAACTTGAATCAGCAAGTCGAAGCCAAGGTCCCTGTCAGACGATTCGGGCAAGTGAAGCCTCAAAGACGTAATTTCGCTGCCCAGTCGAATGCTCCCTAAGGCTCCGTCTAGTCATTCTACGCTGATGTCAACCTGAGGCTAAAATTTGAAAATTCATCAAAAGTAGCTTTTATATACACCAAGTTAAAGCTGACGACCTCTATTCTAAGAATCTGAAAAGAAAACACAAAAATATTAAACCAAGTTTTTGTAACACTCTGTCAAAGATGAACAATTTTGTAAAAACTTTAATACAGTCAGTAAAATGCAACAGATTCAACTCCTAACTTTCCATAGTACTAAGTAAACATTATGTTTCAAAACTATGTTACATAGCGATTGCACTTGGAAGCCAATTATAAATTTTTAATAGTCAGTTAAGATAATTACTATCGTGGTAAGTCATATATATTGCATGTTCACATATAAAAACATTGTTAAAATACGTTATAAGACCCCAGGGCTACCTAAAGATTGTTTAATTGCTTTATTTATATTATTTTTGGTAAGAAATTCGCAGTGTAACGATCGTCGCGGTGCTTCTTTGGCTTCTGAGGGAAAATGGTAACTGAACCTGACAAAACCTATACACATTTGGATAGCCTAATCTTTCATCTACAACTCCAACATCAAGTATTCAGGTATCTATTTGTACTTTCAAAGAGTTTTGCACTTTTGTAGCAGTAGGTCGAACTCAAAGTAACTACCTAAAACAGCAATAATTACAAAGAGTTGGGGATAGTTTCATTAGCATTATTAGACACTGGTACTATTATAATAAAAACCATAATAGGCTAATCATACAACTTTTAAGTTTATAGGCTGAAATTTGGCAATAAGTATGCTCCGAATCTAACGATCGTCACGGTGGAATGACCCTGTAGTTGGCTTAGAGGGAACCAGAACTAGACCTCTTCTCCACTCTGAGAATGGGTCTTTTGAGCTCTCCAATGCCTTATAATTAAATCTAGTCTCATTCGTCAATTCCTTCCATTGAAGATTTCATAGTCATGCATACTAGCAGTTGGCGGTCTTTTGAGTTGATAAAGCGTTATCATTATAACCCGCGCGTGTGCTACATTTAGTTGTACCAGTTTTGGTCGTCCTACTACTAACATGCTCTGACCCACTGCAGGGCGAATGCCCAGCCTGTCTGTATTGGAGGCGAGAGAGAATAGTCCAACATGAGGCCTAATTAGGAATGACTTGCTCGTCTCCGGCCAGGGTCGTCCTCGTAGCGGTTATGTTTCTCTGTTTCAAAATTTCGTAAGTCCCTCCTCCCTGTACGTACGTTGCAAATTGTTCATCATATCACGATAAAATTAGTTTTCGATATCTTCTACAGGCTTTTATTACTACGTCTCTGCAATTAGGTAGGACAGGTACTCCAGCTTGTATCACCGTGCTATTTACTTACCATCAAACAGGTTTAAAATAGTCCCGTGACTTACTGGTAGATTTACTATTCTCCAGTAGTTCACTAGAGGATGGAGCGTACCACCTGCAAACTCCTCTTGAATAGACTCCTTGGTCAACCATAAAGTTAAATTTGTAAAACAGCTTCTTGTGGAACTATAGTTAGGAACTAATTGCATTTGTGGCCATAGTAGGTATTTCAAGTCTTATAGCAATAGTGCCATTTGTAACTATACCCTGAGATGACCCATTTGGGCATTAAAAGATATGAGCAAGATACAGTGAGCTTACATTACCTTGAGGGTCTTCAGAAGAAGTCCAGGTGACGTTGTTCACGTCACCCCACGTGTGTGGAGTCCCTCTGCTGGGTGTCTTCTGTGGTGCCGCAGTTAGCGACCAAAGAGGGCAAAAGTAATTCGCTGGCAAACATTCACGGACATTAAACAGAGCAAAGTACCTACTTATGCAGTCAGTAATTGAAGAGGTGGTCACACTGTATGTATACTTCCGCGTCTCATGAACATTCTATCAAATTATCGATATATGGGTGCCGTAATGCTCTCTATAATGCCGTGAGTGTACTACTATTTACGGACCGACCGAACTTCTTACCTAAATTACATCACACTGCGCTAAGACGTCGGATGCATAGAATTAAGTACTGGACAATAAGCGGAAACGCTGGTGATGTACGCGAAACTGAGAGAGCAATACTCTCAATCATTATGGGTACCTATTATACTATCGCATGTATATGGTAATTTTATGTTATAGCTACGTCATCCGTCTTCTGTGGCAAACTACTAGATTCTGCTTTTTATTCTGACTTAGTCCCGATATATGTATGCTATTCTGCAAACTTAGTTAAAAATAACACCGCTAGTCAGACTAGTGCTGATCTTTGGAAAGTACGAAAGTTCTTGCCCTGGAAAAATTCAGCTCTACTCGATCAGCACGTGCGCTATTGACGAGAATATTACTTTGGACCCAAAACTTGTTTTTACAAAACGTCAAGTACCTAGTGCTTGTTGGAGATGATTGGAGTTGAAAGCTGCTGGCGGATGAGTCAAGTACCGGAGCCACACTGCATTCGCTCAGTCAACTCACGAACGGACGTTCAGCTTCCTCGTCTCCCGACTTTGCACTTTTCAAAGATATTTTGTCTACCAACTTGCACTCTGCATCAGGGCGACGGGCAAGTTGAACGTGTGCTCATAAGTTGAGCGTGCGACTGCATAGTGTATCCCCGGAATACTCTGTTGCGCTGCTTGAGAAAAATACATGTTTCTCTTGATACCAATTCATTAACTGTTTTAAATTATTCCTGTGGAACTTCTCGCAAAATACCATCGATCGGTTGCGGTATATTGTACACTTTATTTCGTCCGCGCATTAAATTCGTAACACCCACGTAGATAATTAATAAATAGATACTATTGTCTTGAAAGGTTAGTAGCGCTGTTTGTAGCTCTTCACTCCACTGGTGTTAATAGCGATTTGCAAGATAGATGAATAGATTACGTAAATTTATAAGTAGGCAGGTTAAGTACATAAATTATAAATTACTTAGATGGATAAATATATGATGATCGTAGACTGATAACTAGATAACGTAGATAGATAAACATAGTTTCATGTAGCTCTCCACTGGGAAGACAAAAAATATACAATTGTTAATATTATTGTACAGTCTTTTCCTTGAGAGACTCTTTAAATAGTGTTATGTTTATAAACAAAATATTTATCTCTGTAAAAATCTTAAATAGCTAGCGAAACTTACTAAAATAGACTCTTCACAACAACTGTTTTTGCGTTCCTAGCGCCTGTTCTTGCCCCCGACTGCACGGGATTCCCGATACTGCATGAGGTCGATCGTTGCATGGACCACTGCCCGTCGCACTTATACTGCCTCGATGCCAGAAATATGAACTTAAGCTCTTTCTTGCCTCTCATTTGTTCAGTTCCAACTTTATAGACTTTGTTTTTTGATATCGACTTTAAGTAGTGCGCCAGCCTTAGGCGTTTTTTTTTTTAGGAAACTTTAGGTTCTTTGTTACAGTATATTATGTATATAGGGTATTAATTCCTCATTTACTACTCATTTATGTGGTGTACCGTACATGGCATCAAATGTTTCTTCTCTTCAGTGTGATTTCATTTCTACAATTCTGTCATTTTATAATGTATTCTTCCTTGTGATTTTCATTCCTTTACGTAGGTAGCTTCTTTTACAAGGTTTCTATTTCTGTCTCTGCTTTTTTTTTTTTGCTTAGGATTATTACTTTTTTCCTGATATCGTTCCTCAGCATTTACGCATAATGCGCGTGATTTCTTAAGATCTCTCCTCTTGTAACTGGTTTGTATTTCTTACCTTGAGAACACTTTGCATGAGGCTCATTTGTACTGCATATGTCGCTGTTCGTATCAGATTATTCCCCCTGATTATATCGTAAGACGATGGTTTCAATATTTTAAATGCTCAGTGATAACGTTACTGGCACCACAAGTTTTTACAGAGGTGTTCCCATTTGTACTGTACTGCCATACGAAAACCGTTTGGCGACCCGTATCCCTCCCCATATGGGGGTGTGCGCACATCACCTCAACCCGCTCCTAGTTGTTCATCCACCCGCTTTCTATCACCCACATGCTGATGACCTTTGCACAGGTTATATCAGTGGTAACAGGGCGGATCTCGGTGATACATTTACTTAACCAAGTGTCAGCAATACTGTGGACATTTCAAAAGTATGTTTCCCTACGAGAAAGTGTTTCTCGTTAGCCGTAAGTGTTCTGCTACGGGCACCACATGCTTTTTTATGGTTAGCGTTTTATTTCTAGAATGATTTTGAGAACGCATTGCGAGAAATAAAAGTGTAAAATTCGTTTTAAGATTGAAGCGACTATTCAGGTCACTGTTCTCAAGATCAGAGGTCGCATTCGCCTCATGTCGGTGCCGTGAGTTTGAAGTTATGCAAGAATTACAACATTGCAGGGCCAGAGGGTTAAAATATCCTATGTTAGAGGAAGTTACGCCCCTGGAGTTCTCAAAGGTTAGCTCAGCCTTATTTATAAAATGCATTTGCAACGCATTTCTGGATATGCACCCTCCCTTGTTGCTTCATTTTCCTTATTCTTATACGCTGACGGGCTTTCTTCTTGATCCTCTTTTCTTTCTCAATTTCAGTAAGGTGGCTATATTCTGAGCATGGGTTCTCTGTTTTTTTTTTCTCACAGTACAATATGTTTCTTTCGTTTATTTAGCTATTACAATAAGTTATGTTTTGAAATATTTTACATGTGATTTAGGTACGTCATCTTGATTGGAATATCTGTGTGACTAGTGGTCAATCTAATACCACCCGGCCATGCTGACACGGACGAAACGAATCAAATATACCTGCAATATGTGAATACCTTCGTTAGGAAGGGAACTGTCGCCAAGGAGCCCTTAGCATGACGAGAACACATATTGTCTGTTTCCACTTGTTAACAGCCTCACGGTGAAATTTAATAACATTTTTTTTGCGGTTGGACCGAACTCTTTCATTTTTGGATCCCTTATTTGAGTAGGACAGCAGGACATTGCAGAGGATACAGCTGTAATTGGAGTAAATTGGTTCTGAGAAGCTCCCTTGTCGTGCATAAAAGTATTGCCATCGCACAAATCAACATTACTCGCATTCAGATGCTGTTCATGGGTTGGGTGTGGTCCTTTGCATCTCGGTATATCTTTGACCCCGAGTTCATTCAGCCTCCTTGCCTCTCTTGTGCCTTACTTGACCTGGAATTCATTCCTTCATCCATTCCAGTTCCTTTCACCTCAAGCTTTTGTCTCTTTAAGACAGTTGCAGCTGTGAAATTATTGCACCGTCGTGAAAAGAATATATATTAATAAGTTATTAATTCATATTCTCACTTTACTACTGACTAAGATTTTTCTAATGCAGCTGGAGATGAGCGGTTGCACGTCGTTTGGGAAAATTTATTTTCAGAAATAAAAATTAATGTTATTCTTTATATAGAATTTAAGGAGATATGATTCCCGCCTATACAAACGGTTTGGAAATCATGTTTCTCTCTAAGGACATGTATAGATAGATCTCGTCTAAATATCCAGTATCGTAAGTTCTTCCAACTAAATCCACTTTTACTTTTCCCAGTTTAATACTCTCATTTGCAGTGCTTCACCTTTCGTGTGTTTTATTTCTTTTTTGACGTACCGCATGTCCCTGTTTCCTCCTCGAAACACCGCTATAGTTAGGTCCAAACTATCATCTTGAACAATAATATTATCGCCGAATTCTTCCATTTCCTGAAGTTCTTTCATTTCATACTATAGGTGGAAAATATTTTTCAACTAAAAATTTAGTTCAGTAATTGGTCTGTAGCATACTGTTCGATGCTCTAGTAAAGTATTAAATCCATGGTATAGGAACACCGACGTTAACGTTCTTACACCCTACCTATATGAAATCAAATTGTTAACTGTAGTTGTAGGTAATTTATTGACATTTTGCGTAATATATGATCACTGCTAACCATCTCAGAACTCGAACCTTTAAAATATCCTATAATACATTCCCGGCTTAATGAACTTCTGGATCAACCCAGTCTCGTGTGGATGAACGACTATGTAGCCTATGCCTATAGAAGTGGATCATTCCAAGGTTGTATCGGTAGAATTATATGTGCGTACCTAGTCTATAGCAAGCAAAGGCAGTTCATTGCTCCTGTGTCGTTCAACCCGAACATCGTAAGACCAATTCATCTCATCATTCTTGCCTAATTAATATATATGTATATTTACTAGTAACTAGTTTACCTAACTTTAACTTTACCTTGATGATTCTTCGTACGAAGTCCAGGTGACGTTATCCACGTCGCGCATTTTGTGCAGAGGTGATGCTGCAGTCCGTGACCAGCAGGATGGCTGGCAGTGAGATATTCCCACATTGCTCGTAACCGCTTGCTGCTGATGCATATATAACACTTTGTCAGTGTGCGTCCGGCAACAGTTTTTAAGTTTAGCAGTCTCTGCACCGGTGGCAGTTAATGTGACGCTTAGTGTTTAAAATTTAAAAACACGCTTCGCAAGCATTAATGCATGGAAATCGCTGCGTTAATCACAAACCTATGCACTGTCCAGTGCCAGCCTTTAGTGGTTATTGTAGTACTGCGAGCATCAATTTCTGTTGATGAGAATTGTTACTCACAAAATACTACAATGATTTATATGTTCAGTACATAAAATAAAATTAACTATAGAGTTAACTTTTGTTATGCGGAATTTCAGCATGTAAAATATATCTTCAGATGCACATATAGGCCTAGTCACCTATACCGTGGTGGAATTACACTGCTAATGCGTATAATTGTATAACACACGACTGTGTGAGCCGTTGATTTATTAAGAAGTTTTTCATCACAAAATACAGGGTCAGTAAACATTGTTGCTGACATGTCTGTGCTGGGGAGCAGCGCCGCCCCCCCCCCCTCCTAGAGACACCAAGGTTACCTTGGCGTTAGATAGGCTAGGGATATCTTTTCTTCCTGCTCACAGTACTTCCTTCCATTTTAATACGCTATTATATTTTTTTACTTGCTCTTCCTCTTGTTTACAGACTTGCCTTTCCCATGAGTTGCCGGTGGTTCTGTGTCGGAACACCCTCGTGCTAGGGTTCCACGTTTCCTTTGGCGTACTGTATGTCTCGTTCTTTTCCTATTTTAGAACCTCTAACTTGTGTTTGATTAGATCGGCTTGAACTCGCTGTTACAATACAGCAATAATGATGCTAGTATTGTTCCGTTACATTATATCATGGCCATAAATATTTACACGAGGGCACAGAACCTAATTGACTGTTCATTACACCCACCACACAAACGCCCTCGGCTCTGATCTATTTATTCCTTTGATTTCATCTCGCTCATCGACTCCAATCAATGAAGACATGTTTTGGTGCAGGAAGTCCTAACCTTCGGTAATGGTAACAAAGAAACGGGATCCCACGCACGCTGCAGCGGGACCCTGGCATTCGTCTTAATTGCTAGTGTTCAGGTCTAACGGGATATTAATTTCCATCAGTTTTATTTGCTTTGCGATTTCGGTGTGTTGTAGGCAATTATCTTGAAGTTTTCCTCATGTTTATCGTGTTTCAGCCGTATTATGGTTGTATATCGGTACAGGATTATTGAAATGGGAGGAGAGTTTGATTGCCTAATAGTCTGCAACGTTATGTGTATCGAAATGAGTGTCCCGTTCGCGTCTATTCTCAGTAAGATGTAGCTACAATACCTATAATTCGTGAGTGAATATATGAAAAGTGTTTGAGGTAGACGGTACAGTTCGTAACTCTATAAGCTGCATCATGATCATAGTGCTTGTATCTGAAGCATTTTCACTCAAGTCTTCTCTCGTTTTTAGTAAAAATTTTAAATACATAATGAAGTCGCTCATAGCCTTGTTCATCGCTTTTAAAATCTTAACTCAAAGTGTTTGCGACAGTGTACAGTGAAGGTTTTCCAGATTGTAGTTCCAATGACTTGTAGTTGCCCTGGCACTGCTCTTTTCCTGGTCTTCTGCAGAAGTAGAGTCCTGTGTAATTTTACAATTATCTTTCCTAACTCTCGTGGCACAATCTGAATAAAAGTAATGCTGCTTTTATTGTGATACCATTCAAATATCAGTATTCCTGTAATTAATGTTAAAGATAAAAAATAAGCTTAGAGTGCCGTGCTGTTTGCTATGACGGGTGCAGTATCCTGATGAGATTTAACGGAAGAGCTTGCTTCCTTTCTTTCTCACTGAGAGTGAGTTGTTTTTTTGCTGAGACTTTCTCACTGCTAACTCAGTGACTGCCCGGATGAGTCATACTCAGTAGAGAGTAGCAAGACTGTAAAGCGAACTGTGAAAGCTGTGACAAACGCTTAGAACGTTTAAATGCACAAACCAAGTGTACCTACCTTTAAAAGAAAGTGCTGTGTATATTTACTCAACACTCATATGTTGAATTATTTGTTAATTCTGCCACTTGCTTAATTAAATGGATAAGGTAGTACACGCAAAAAGTGTTAGGCTAATACTGGCAACATAGATCTGTACAGTGTCTAAACGACTGACACACTGAACATAATCTTACATAGGCCTATACTCCACGCATATTGGTCAACACCGATCATTCGTAAACGTTTGGAACGCGTCATTTATGCAAGGAAAACTAAGACTCGGTGCGAAGTGCTCCAGTTTTCTATCTTACACAATACGTTACCTTCACACTTGTGCATTGTGTGTGTTTTTCTCTCTCTCCCCTCAGTTTTATTTGCTTTGATAATTGTTACTGATCTCTCACGGTGTATTTTACTGGTCACAGCTAATGATCGGCACCCATGCGTGGCGTCCACGTGACTCGTTCAGAACCGTTGAAGGTTTTGAGCGCTCGAGTGTAAATAATGAACGCCAGCAGCGAAGTTTTGTGTCTATACTTTTGTTGCGGTCGGTTCAGGTGGACCGGAAAATGACTCTGACATATTGTAGGTACGTTCCAAGTCTGTTTATTGTTGCTGACAAAAATCGAGGCATTTAAGCTAATGGTTTTCGATTTTGAAAACTGCTTGTGCCTGAGTGATATATTATATGTGTACTTCTGTTGCTTTTGTTGGCAAATGCAAAGTGTGTAGTGCTGTTGTACGTTCTGCTTATAGTATCGCACCCATTCAGGTACACACGATAGGCCGTAGGGTTAGGTTAGTTGTGCTCACTCGTCCTATGTACAGGCGAGCAGCACCCCATGAGGACCCCATTAGTTATTTTATGGCCTTGGCTAGGCGGGGAACGTGTTTCATTGACACCCACTCTCTCTAATTCAATTTCCATGCTCATACTTTTCGGTCAGTGATCTGTTCTTCCTCTTTTTCCTGGTGGGGTTCCCGTGCGGGTTAATTCTGCCTGATGACACCTTCGTCCAGGGTTCCTCGTTTCTGTTGACGTACAAAATAGCCCTTAATTCGTCCTCTGTTAGATCGTTTTTGCAGTGGAAATGGACGCTTTTACGTTTCAGTCTAATAATAATAACAATTATTGGTTTTGCAGAGGAAATTCAGTAATTATAGCTAATATTTTTCCTTTCGGAGCCCGAATATTGCTCGTGCAGCCATCATGAAGTTATATGTCGATGCTTTGTTACTCTGTGTAGAGGCGATCATAGCTCGATCTTATTGCACAGCCTTAGGGACCAAACTTCACTGACTTCACTTAGAGCAAAACCGTTTGTTGTGCGACTGTGCTATAGCTTAAGCTGATATTTACTTTGCCTATATATTATCAATGGAGAGGGTAAGCCCTTACTCAACCGGAGACTGTTGTAATGCAAGGAACGAAAATTGGTTGATTATTATTTTTCGATTGGAATGGCCACTTTAGCCCCTGCGAGAGTGATGAGAGAATTTTTATGCCCTGTGCGTTTGTTATTTAGAGATGATATGGGCGGTACTTTATTTTGAAATAATATGGTCTGTGATTTCTTTATTTTGAGATAATAGCATGCCTGTACATTTAGAATTGTACATGTGAAGCAGAAATTGTGTCTGTAACATATTAATAGTCTTTATTAAGTACTCATAAACATTACAAAATTGAAATGTTATACGGTACTCAAGAGAATGTATCTTATTTCTAGGTTACACACAGCACATGTAATGTCTGATTTTACATACTAGGCCTCATTGCACCCCATTGCTTGCCCCCATCACGTCTGTAATGTTCAGAGCTCCACGACAGCATTATTGACAAAGTTGACTACTACTGTACCTAGCCTACGGAATTATATCTCTCCATTTAATTTGAAAGCAGCAGTATAAGTGCGCTCAATTTTGCAGCCGCAACAAGCTTTCATTTGGTAAAGAAAACTGGACTGTGTTCCCCACAGACTTCTTGGACGCCCCAGAAGGGGAAGTCTCAAAACTGCGTCTGGGGCGGCCTTAATTTCTGATGGGGTTTTAATCTCGCAGCCGTGACTTACCTTTCCATATAAATAGCTCCTTCTGTAGAGTAAATCTGGGTAATTTTTTCTTCTGTTTTGTGGTGAAATATGTTTATAATATTGTCAATTTATATGGTAGACTGATGATGTTCGTATATAGGTATATAATAAACGTGACACGGATACACTATATACATTAATAACGACGCGATGTTAGTGCTACAGATATTTAATGGGAATTATTGATTCTAATATTCCAAGCTTGGGGTCCATAAATTCTACCACAATTGCTGTTCCAAATTGAAAATGAATGTCTGACGCAGTCAGTTTAAGGCTAGTTATCCATCGGGGTAATGCATTTGGAAAGTTAATCCGATTTATAATAATTCTTCATCAGCCGTTACCTAAGGTCTTCTGGCCCTAGAGAAAAGCCTATTCCTTTATTCACGAGGCGTGGAGCGATGCCTCTAATATCTACGCACGAACGGAGTTCCCTTATCGTAAAGACCGCTGCATGGTGCGCCTTCTTTGTTTAGATCCACCGTGTGGCGTATTTGTTCTTCACTGAGCTCTGATACATTTATGGCCTTCTTATGGGGTTCTCTTGGCTCATTATGCGTCTTTGTATATATGGGGAACTCTGTGATCCACTAAGTTTATGTCGAAGTAACAAAGAACGGAGCGTTTCACTCTGTCTTCTCATTCTTTATGTGCTCCATAANTTATGGCCTTCTTATGGGGTTCTCTTGGCTCATTATGCGTCTTTGTATATATGGGGAACTCTGTGATCCACTAAGTTTATGTCGAAGTAACAAAGAACGGAGCGTTTCACTCTGTCTTCTCATTCTTTATGTGCTCCATAAGGCACCGGTGCGGACGTTGGCGTGCGCGTCGCCGTGGGGCACTGCCCCTCTTATATCTGTTTGGGTCCCACACCTATAGTATAGGATAGTGATGTTCAATACGTAATGGTAGTCATATTCTGTTAAGAGTTCTTAATAAAAATGTTATTATTTTTGTTGCACCAATGATGTGCTATTTGCGTGTTCGCCTATACATCGGTTTACCTCTGAAAATGGTTCTGCACGGGATTATTTCAACTGTTATTCATTACGAAAATTGCACTTATCGAAGTCAATGACAATTCCAGTGGAAGGTAAATGCGTAACATACAAAATAAATGCTACTGTATTCTAGCGTGCGTCAACTCTATAGGTACGCTGTGAGAATGTTCACGAGCATCAGCGTACAATGGGGTAATACGGCTTGCTGTATTACCGAAAAGATTACAATTGTGTAGTTATAAAGTCTTGCCCATAACCGTACGTTATAGCAAATTTAGTTGATCTATTTGTTTTATAGTTTATTCCCGATGAAGTGATCACAGTTGTACTAGTTTTCTCCAAGTATTTGATGCGTTTCCCTATGATACCAACTGAAATTCTTGTATGGGTTACTTTATACTTTTTTTTTACTGTGTCCACCAGTTTCCCTGAGAGCCAAATTGAACCCCCTTCCTGCTAATGGAAAGTTTTCCATTTTGTTTTACAGTGAGTACCAGAATAGATAGAATTTTAAGTACTTAATCTTAATAAATTTTTTATTCCAAATATATACTGCGGTATATTCTAACATCGTACATCTTAATGCAGTTCTTCCGCACAAATTGAAAATGGCGGCAATGTCCGCTACTAAGCTTGAGTTGAGGTCACACAACATCTCGTGGACAGCAGCGTTACGGAGTCGTTCATTTTTGGAAGCCAAGAGTCGGAGTCGCTCACTATATCATGTCGCAGGAGTCGGAGCCGCACTCAGATAAAAACATCTATTTTGTTAGAGAGTCAGAGTCAATGGAATCGGGAAGTTTATGGGAGCCAACGAGTCGGAGTAGGAGTCGGACCTAGCTGAGCCCAGGAATCTGAATATAGGTTCATCCCATGTTGCAATCCTAAAAGTTTTTAGAGAATCTGCCACGAGCTGCTTTAGTTTAGTACTTCATTTAGGTATATTAGTCGTTTAGTTAATCTAACGAGTGCCGAGGTGCAGATTGGGGTCATTGGCGACTGGAAGAAGACGTGGCTGGGAGGCACGTGGGGCGCCCGTCATTCATGACGCAGCGGTTCAGTTGCCACTCGCCAGATCTCTGTTCCACTTTCTGCCACAATGGCAGGCCGACAAAGGGAGAAAAACGTTCATTGAGTGCCATTGTATGCTCGTGTTGGATATTTATATTATTAATGGGTCACATTCATCTCATTAGTCTTGGTATCACATCCGCCTGCGAAGTCTTCCTGAGTTAATTAAGGCTTGCCAAACGCATTCTGAAGCTTTTCAATATTTGTATGAAACTTTCATTCAGTGTCATCGTGTGCACGTACGTACTTGACGTTCATATTATTTATGGGTCGTATTCTTATCACTGTTAGGGTCACATGCTCCTGCTCTTTCTTGGTGAGATAACGCGTTGTGGACGCATTCTGAAACTTTTCTAACCATGCATTTGCAGAACGGTAATAGCTTAGGGTAGATGAAACCTGGGCTTCGGCTTCTCTCTTGGAATGGAGCTCTTGCTCCTCCCGTTGTCAGTCTTCAGTCCCAGACGATCTTCATCAATTTTTTAAAGTACTCAAGTACTTCCATATCAATTGTTTCACTACCCGCTGCAGAAACGAGATAACGAGCGTGTCTAAGTAGCAGTGCCGTTTGTGTCCTCTGAGATATTTGGGCTTAATTAGGTTGTGTCTACGAGACCCTTGCTCACTTTCTGTTGTTTTCGTGTCGAGTAGGGTTGTGCTATGTTGTGACCTATGAGTTTCTTAGAAGCCTCTAGTTTCTGTTTATAGTGACAGTCGGTCTCTGGGATACTTTTTAAGAGTCCGTAGTTAACATCTGAAACTTGATCAAAAATGGTGAGTCCAACGCTTGTGATCGAAGTTTCTGACGAGCTGAGACTAATCGCGTAAGATAATATCGATTCAAGTGGGTAAATCGAACGCTTCCAAGTCTTCTCACAAAGGTTACTGCTTCTCTTCCGGCTTTCCAGTTGTAAGAAGTCTGCATATGACCCACACTGCGACAGCTGCTGCTTCTCTCTTCACAACAACTGTCCCTCCGACCGTCGCCATTACACTGGCTTTCTTTAGCTGTTCTTTTAAGGCGGATGTGGTAACATGAGGGAGGCGTAGCGAAATTCGTTTCCCAGCCTTCTTAAATTTCTGGCAGACACTGCATGGCGGAACCCTGAGGTCTGCTCATGAGATGTCGCCAAGTCCCGCGGATATTTTGCATTTGACCTAACATTTGGTCTTATTCCTTTGTGTTGCTCGAACTATGAGGGAAAACTGTACGAAAGCTCATATAAAAAAAATCCGTGCAGTCGTGGTTGGTCAAACGCAATACCCAGAAAATGTTGTGATGGATATTTGTAGACGTTGGTTGTTGTTGTTCATGTAGAGTTAACTCCAAGAGGGCGTATTAGGCTATATAACACTTGCAGAAATTTTGCTGAATTTCTCCCTTTTATTAGCAACCAATGCTAGTTGATGGTGAAGAGGTCAGTCCCTCGCCGTGAGAGGTTAACCGTTAGCTACTGTGCATTATAGTAGTAAAAAAAAAAGAAACTTGTGGGCTTCTTCTCGTATCAATTACTTCATTTCCTTTTTCAGTTATTTAAAGTAGTTTCTTATAGTGTCCTTGAAAGGCGTAAATTCGATGTTAGCTAGCTATGCGAATGGGTTCAATGCCTTTACGTATATACCTACCATTGTGAAGTCGATGATGATCCATGTAATAACTATGAAGTGCCTATTTACACCTTTCACACGTTAATTATAT
>LQNS02278160.1:20963165-20983054 GCA_001587735.2 Parhyale hawaiensis
GTGCACGATTCGCATAATTGTTACGAGCACATCACCGAGTGGCGGCGGCAGAGCCCTCAGTTCGCAGGCTTTCTCTTTTGTACGGCAATTGCCCCTCGTTTGCCGCAGTCTGAGCTCGAGGGATAAATTTCTATACTGTTGGTCTGTAGCTGCTGGGATCAGCGATGAGATTAGTTACGATGCTCTCGCTTATTGCTCCTATACCGCTTGCCTGAAGCGCACCAGTTGTTGGGATTATTGGCACCCTTGTCGTAGTTACCGGCGTGCTATGGATGGTAGTGGGTCAGTCCAACGGTGTGGTAGTTTCATTCGGAAGTAACTTATAGCTGTGCTCGTACCTATATCTCTATAAGTTTTGAAATTAGCGGTATGTAATTTTTACCAAGTAGTACTAGTGGCTAGAGAAGTTTGTGAGACTATCCAGAACATTCTGTATTTACTAGAGGGCCCGCGCTGTCAAAATATGACAGCATAGAATTTGTGATGAACCGTGTTCATTGATCATACTCATCTTTAGTTATTACCGCTGCTAACCTAATATCACTGGAGATGAGCGCTTGCGGCTTCACAGCTGCTGAACATCGAAACTTTTTCTCTCTCTGACATGGAGGAAATTCATTGCAATCAGGAACGCTCAAAGTTATAGTTTCGATTTGGTATCAAGGATACGGTATTATAGCCTATAGGTCCAATGGTTGGTTGCTTCGTGAAAACTGTTTCATCGACCACTGAATTAAGGTTGGAAGAATAACTGGTGCAATGAAGTAATCGGAAGGAAGAAACTAAGAATCATGATGCATGAGAGTGCTTAATAGAAGCTTCAGAATACAGGAACTTCAGTGCTACGATTTCAACTTCTGCAATGCAAGAAGTGCATTCAGACATAAAGTCACCCTATACTTGTATGGAAAAGGTACTTAGCTAATACTCGTTCAATTCAGACTAAGCCTTCGATGTCTTCATTGTTTGAATTTCAACTGTTATTGTAGATTTTTCTTCTTGCTGTTTAATGTTGAAGATCACGTACGGTCTCACGAACCCAAGGGTCTCTAGTGCATTCTCCGCAGGGGAGGTTGCAGCTTGCCGCAGTTCCTACTGATGAGGTTAGTTTTGTAAAGTTAGGTAGGCTCCCAATACCTCCCCATCTGTTCCGGGAGGTGGGCCGCTGATCGAGGTGGCAGACCTATTCCCGCTAAACTTCTACCTTCTTGTCTTTCGTTTCCTTCCCCTGCGCGGCGTAGCTTAGTGAAAGCGTTCAGCCGTGCCCGGGGGTTGGAGATGCTCAACTTGCGCCTTTTTCCTGTCAGTAGCGCACTGACCACTTAGAATCTGAGACCTACCGGCAGAAAAGGCAAGGCAAAAATCATTGATTATTTGAAGCGAGACGTACTTCGCGCCCTAGTGGCGCACGAACCTGTGTTATATCCCAGGGATAAATCGGTGCGATATAGACATTGTGTCCATGATGCGCTAGTAAGATTTTGTACTACTACTACATCACGTACGGTCGTTTCACAAATGTTGTACATTTGCAAAACTCTGTGGGAGTACAAGCAAATTTCCAAATATTTCAAATGGAAGCTCTAGGTGAAGCTTTTAACTTTGAAAATGTGTTATAGTTTAGTCCATAACCATTTCACTTTTTTCCAGCACAAAATAAAAACAAATAGAAAATAAGAAACGCCACTGCTGCCATTTCTTTCTTTACTGTTTCACTACGATTCTTTTAAGAAATAGAGCAAAAATTGAAATAAATAGGTAGGCTAAGTGCCAGGACATTGTGGCAATGTTACGTTTGGAAATAAACTTACATTTAACGTAAAAATAAGAAAATAAAATTACTGTTATAAATCGTAAAAAATTATTTTACTATTTCCTCAATTTCAAAAGCCTCATGCAAAAATTTGGCTTACTATATTTTCACTTTTCTCTTCTAATTTGGCAACTACAGGTTTTCAGTTTTCATTTGTGATTCGTAACAAACTTTTTTTTTCGAAATTGACAATTTTTCAATTTGACCCTCAGGATTACATTCACGTTGAACTGCGCTGGTGCCATATGCGACATTAGTGCAGGGATTTTTGACGTGACATAAGTTTATTTGTTGCTTTCATTTCTATTCTATTTATTTTCTCATTTTTCATAGAAATACACAATCAGATGTCGGTGCTGGAGATACCATTGTTTTAGTTACTGCTGGCCCAAAATGCAGCTGATATTGTCCGACAAAAATCTGCAGCGTGCGAAGATACTGGGACAAGGTAAATGCTTTATACCGTAGAATGGGGTAATTGAGATCATGTGGGGCAATTGAGATGTAGTGGGGGTAATTGAGATCAATGATTATTGAGGCCTTGTTNAATGGGGTAATTGAGATCATGTGGGGCAATTGAGATGTAGTGGGGGTAATTGAGATCAATGATTATTGTGGCCTTGTTAGAGTACTTACACAATCTATAGGCTTGTGGTAGGTATCTGCCAGGATTTGGCATTTTAAAACTATGTTCTGATTTGTGTAAGTACTCTAACAAGGCCACAATAATCATTGATCTCAATTACCCCCACTATATCTCAATTGCCCCACATGATCTCGATTACCCCATTCTACGGTACGCGTTTGGTAACCATTCATGACGTTAATATTGCATGCTGGGGTGTCGTTACCGCATTGAAATCGAGTAAACACTTTAATGCTATGTATGATTTTATAACAAGTTAATCACGTTGTACTGCGCCTTGGAAACATTCAATTTTCAGTAATGTTCTAGGCCCGGTGAGGCACACGTTCGCGACGGACTGATAATATCCTGCGTAAAGCCTCTCAGTTAATTACCTGGGAACACAGTGATAATAGTAAGCTGTACGTTCGTTATCTGCGAAATTATTTTGGTTAGACAGTGTTAAGCTAGCATCTAATCGCAATGCTTATAGGTAATTGGTTAGAGTTGCGTGCCGTATGAGCTTTCTCACATTAGCAGATATTCTTCGCGTTTGAGTTACTACGAATTATAATGCACTATATAGAGGGCCCAGCCGTCAAAATTGACGGCAGTTATTATGTGATTGGGTTTTTCTTGTTCCGGTTTCCAGTATAGTTTTTGCTGTAAAATAGGTCTCATCTCTGCAGGCCTGGTCTTCCATTAATTAATGAAGTGCCAGTTGTATTATTATTATTATTATAACACTTTGTTTAACCTCCGTAGTCAGTGCCAGTTGTATAGCCATCAGTTTTGTTAGAGCAAAATATCCCCCCTGCAAGATAAGGCGCGAATATCAGCTTGGAATTGGCCAAACTTTGAGCAGCACCAAAAAAATATAGTTTTTCAGTCAAAAGAATTCACCGGAAATGCCCAAGGCTTACCTTAACCTGGTTACCAAGAGATGATAGTTCAACCTCAAACGTCGAAATTTGGCTGCAATGTAAATTCAATCTTAAGAGCGTCTACTCAACGTGAAGTTTCAACTGCTACGAAAAAATTTAGCCAAACAAAGCATAAGCGAAATGGATTATGCACGGCAAGGACGAAAACTAAAATTAAGACTGAGCCTCTCGAACTGCTACGAAGAAATTCAGCTATAAAATATGCGACATAGCTTATGCACAATAGGATCAAAAACTCTGTCGAAGATACCGCCTTTATTGTACCACGCTCAGAAGAATCATCATCATAGTCGTATCAAAAAGTGCCGAGCTAGTTTTCAAAGCAAAGCAAATCTGAGAAAATGCAGTAGTGCCACTTTCGACCATATATTATAAAAGCTATATTTGTCACAGTTACTCCAAGAGCTGAAATTCTATGCTATCTCCCATCTAAATCTTTAACAGCGTGACGGAAGGAAGAACCAATATTGGAGCAAGCGAGTGGGCGCGGAGAAAGCGACCACCAACTGTGTGTTATTATATACCTAGTGGATGAATTGTAACAATTACGTACTGTTTTCACCTGCTCACGTTACCAGTTACACACTTCAGTTGAGTCTGCCAGGATCCGTAACGATAAATGGTACGTGCGCTTGCATGTTCAGCTCGCCCAAGTTATAACGTTTCTTCTTATTTGTTGAAACATTTGATATCCCTGCAGGTTCCATGATTTCGAAGGTTTATTCAACTGGATTTTAAGAAAACGACTTTCGTTTAGACTGTCGAAAGCTCGGTCAAATGTATCTTAAAATCCAGTTGAAACTCTTAATCAACCTTCAAAACATTTGTTCTCTACGTGTGAGTTACGTGTTATCTACAATGAATACATGCTACCAAAATACGCTTGCATTTTCACCTCGCCCAAATTAACGTTTATGCTGTACCTGCCCTCAGGGGTATATTCTGGCGGGCCCTTACCCTCCCACAATATATTGGAGCCTCACGAAGCCAAGCGGCCGAAGTGCTTTCTCCGCAGGGGATGTAGCAGCTGGCTGCAGTTACTGCTAAGAAAGTTAGTTTTGTAAAGTTTGGTAGGTTCTCTTTATTTCCCCTTCTATTCCGCGAGGTGGGCCGCCGTATGGTGGTGAGCGACCCATTCCATGGGACTCCTATCTGCTCCCGTGTGGGGGGCCACGGAAGGGACCTCCCGCACGTGTGTTCGCTTTCTTCTGTCTTCTTCTCTTTTCGTTTTTCGTCTTCTTCCCTGCGCCGCACGGCTGAGCGATTTCGTTCGGCCGAGCAGTGTGGAGTTGGAGATGCTCGCGTCCTCTTTTCCTGCCAGACATGGTACACCAGGCCAATATTGTTCTAGTAGAACTCATCTGAGTTCGACTCAACTTCCAACTATGTCATACAAAATTGGATCGCTGTTATATAGTCTTCATATCTAATACGGCGGGATAACTCACAATATAATAATAAAATGCTGTACGTGCGAGTACGAGTTACGTATCAGCTGTATTGCTTTAGCCACTCCTATACTTGCATTTTCAGCTCAACTACATGAACATTTACCGCGTGTTGCGTGCACAAAAGCGCCATGTGTGTCAGCGGCGGCGTCTCCTGCACCGCCATGCTAGTGACCCGCTGACCTGCATCGGCCGTGCCCCGGTGCCGGGGCCCTCGGGAGCTCGCTGGGTCCGCCCCTCCTCTCGTGATGGCATCGATCCGCTTACCTCTTGGCCCGGGGGCACCGGTCCCTGTTCGTGTTTACTGGCTCTTGACTGGGCACGCTAAATATACGAAATATAGTTAGTCTGTTCCCCCGCCACCCCACCCTGCTTCAGACTTGTCTTACCGTAACTGAGTTCTTGTCTCCTGGGCACGCTAACGTTTAAATTATTGTAGGGTCTGCTTGCCCGCCCCCCTACTTGGGACGTGTCTGATTATGGTTTGAGTTCAGGTGGTCAGCCCCTTGACTGTGGAGCCCAATATATGAAATGCAATGTATGTTGTGCGCCTGTCTACTGTCGTCACTGTGTTTGTATAATCGCTATAGTCCTTGACTGGACTCGCTATACATTGGTAAAGTACAGTGCATATTGTCTGCTCGGGAGCCTGCTTCACACTTAGCTGCTTGTGTTTCCTGACCCTTGCCTGTACGTACAGTAAGCGCATGAAAACCATCTTTTGGGTGTTCTAATCACCTGCTTGGTGTTGTGGTTACAATTGCTGGCCGTTGACTCGGATTTTATAATATCGGAAATATAATACATTGTGCGTATGATGCTTATTCACTCTACGCCCCTTTCATCTAATTAGTTGAGAAGGAAGATACAACCGTATAACTGAACAAGCTAGTTTGTTAATGTGGACTCAGTTTTCACAACTTTAACTGTAATTGGGTTAATATATAATTTTATTTAAACAATTTCATTTTCCCTTAGAATCGAATATGGGATTTTAATTTTTTTTCATCAAAAATGTAATTCTTATATTCCAGCCAATTTAAGTACAGAATATAAGATATTTCGATTGGGCACTGCTTCAGATAGATATGCCGCTCGTCTCAACAACATGGCAAGTTAAGAAGCTATTGTTTCCGTGCCAACTTTCTTCTGTGTCGCATGTCGGTCCGCTGACTGTATTCTCTGCTGTAGTGAGGGTCAAACCCAAGTGGGAATTTTGCGCTAATTATCAGATTCTGCCCTCACTAGACACCGGAACAATCTCTGTGATGCTCCGATAGGGAATCTCCTGCCCCTGTTTTACAAAAATTCCAGTGTTAAGGAGTTGGTAAGAATATTTGCATCTAACAACATTTGAGCCATTCATACAAAGCAACATCTCTTAGCCAGTCGGCGTCCTTCTAATTTCATACTCGATCTTGCTGTTGATGCTTTATGCTGTTCTTTCTCGTCTTTCTCGATTTGCGTTGATCCTGTGTGGGAACACCTTCATGCACGGGTTCTACGCTTTTGTCGCGATATCGTACTGTATATCCCAAGTTTCTTACTCGTGAGATTGTTTCTATAGTGGAAACGGAGTCTTAAACCACTCAATATAATCAAAATAACTTCTGTAGACATACTTTATGTCCCTTTTTTCTACCACTGTGAGATCGTCTTGTTGTGGAGACGGACGGACTATTCAATATAATAATTAGGTACAACAACGATATATGATAGCCACTCAGAGCTCTTTGCAACGTCAGTTCAAAAATATTCCCCCAGTTTCTATTATGTTAATTACGTGCCTTGTTAATGGCTATATTGTGTGCTGCTGTGATGATATCATGCCAATGCAATTAAAAATTTCGTTAATAAGTACAATAACAATGGCGCAGCGGACAGTTCCTCTCTGACATAATTAACTTGCTATGACATCCTTTCGTTCATTAGTAATGGAGTCAACACGATTTTTTACCAGTCATTTCCGTGCCTTTGGAATTTTCGTTTGTCAACGTAATAATAACATCGCGGTGAATATCTGCGTTCGTTTATAATTAACCTGTTGTGAGTTACTTCTTTTATTAGCTATAAAGTCTACAAGATTTTTTATTGATAGCACTCATGCGTGAGACAATAGAGGCATTATACGGCGCCCCACTCTGCCTCGCGGTTATGAAGTCATTGTCTTCGGTGCTACATCAACTTCTTGTTCTGCCATTACAGTAGTTATGCCATAATTAGGTGACTGGGCTGTGCTGGGTTCTTGCTAATTGCTGGTCGAGAAAATTGCGTATGTAACTTACTCTGTGCTGGAGTTTTAAGTTATACATATGAGTAATTTGGATTGTATAAGAGATAGTACTTCGTGATTGACTTGTATAGTATAATAGGCATATTTAATGATTTTCTACTGACGGTATCTACGGAAACCAGGTACCATGCATAATAAATCTTAGTTATAGAAAACGGGGATTTGTTCAAACCTTTGTTGGCATTTGTAAAAAGCAGTTCAAAAATATTAGCGCTTTTTGTCATTTTTGAATAAAGTTAGCTTTTGCGAGGACGAGTTACTAAGATATGTAGAAAGTATGTTATTAATATTAAAAAAAAAATTACTGCATCTGAGTTTCTCTTCACTAAGTGTTTAATTTGCTGGTTTTAGTAATACTTGTCAGGCTGCATAGATGCATAGATTGTAGCTTTTATTCCGTTAATTGGCATACTGCACAGTATCTCCTCACAATCTCTCCTCATTTTCTCACCATCTTCTTCTCTTCTTCCCCAGTTATCTCTATGATCTGACGTAATGGTAATAACTCGTAGAGGGCCGGCGCGTAAGTCTCGGCTGCTCTATGAGAATGGGCCTGTAGGTCCATCTTGTGTCCATTAATCTAATAATTTTTAGTCAGTAAACTACTGTGTTGCATGGGTGAGTGTATTTGTGCGCAAGTAATCTCTGCCAGTCTTATAGTATTACCATTGCCTTCATCCATTCTCGATAGTTATCCCAGTAGGCTAACCGTGCATGTATTTGTCGCTTGTTGATTACTTTCTAGTAGATAGGCTTTGGGTTTGCAACCTCAAATCACTCCTTATTTTCTCGCGAGTGGTAATAGCCCAATTCTTCCTCTCATTTAACCTGTATTCACTCGCAGTTTGATGCGCTTGACGTTGTGGATTGTGGATTCGAAATTTTCCACTTGTTAATCATCTCCTGGAAGATTCACAGCCATTTACGAAATGAAGTTTTGGTGATTCCATATTGTAGTATCCGTCGATCCTGAGTTTTGAACACGTGACAATTCTTGGCCGGAGGTGTAATAATGAATTTTAATTGTAAGTGTATAAACTAGGTACAAGCATACTTACAGTATTTCAATTATGTAATTAAACTGCAATAAGGTATCACAGGTAATATAACAGTATTGCAATTATATAAACTATATAAAGGTCTTCAAAGCATATAACAACTTAACCTTCACGTGTGGAACTCATGCAGAGCTGTAAAAGTTAGTGCTGTATATACATACTACTGACCGCTGATCGGCACGCTAGCCTTTACCTACTCCAAATCCAAAAGAGGTCTGTAATGTTTTTACATTAGCTGTCTTCATTATCTGTAATTGAACTTGAATGATTGATGGATAGGAGTGGCAGCTCTTACAAGTCTGCTAAGTGCTGTTACGTCACTGAGAAGAAAATAGAGGCCTGGCTGCTATTCTGTGTGACTGACAGACAAATGTCAGCAGCAGGTGTTGGGCCTCGTCGAGCCGTACTCGTTGGCTTCTGAAAAACACGAAGCTTCAGCCTTTTCTTCCAATGTTCAGTTACTAATTCTATTGATTCGGATGAAAATAAACTTACAGTTGTAGTGTTGGTATATAAATTTTTCAACGATAGAATAAGAACGTGACGAACCTATATTCATATGCTTCAATGTTGTTATATTATTTTTCCTGAAAAGTAGGCCGTAAGCCTTGAGTGCGATGTTATCTAATGATTCTTCTGCAGAGATGGGCCTACAGTGCCGGCAAAAAAAGTCTTTAGACTTCAATGGCAAGACACGAGAAATGTGGATTGGTATTTCGTCTGCCCTACCCGACATACGGTAATGAAGCGAGGAGATGTTAGTGATGATGCATTCCCTCCGCCCACTCATAGCAAACATGCATCACGAAGCCAACCCCCAGCGAGGGTTATGTGCTGTTGCAGTGAGGTTGACAGTGGGTCGCTCTTGCCGACGTGTTATTTTTTCTTTCTTATAAGTTTGAAATCATATAACTTTACACCTACTGCACACAGTGGATCAAAAAATGCTTCAAATGAAGGAGTAAACCCTTGCGTTCATTATGCTACGCCGACTTTGAAGACCCAAGTTCTCCTGCAGGCGATCATGAATTGTCCTTGTTGCAACGTTCTGGAGGAGCTCGGGGTGTTTGTTTTTGAGTTCAACGACCGTTAAAAGCAAGATTTGGGATAACCTCACGCTTCAGAAGCTTATTTGTTCTCAGTGTAGTTTTCTTAGGTGTGCCAGAGCCTGACTTCTTCTGTGCTACCGTCCCTGTTGGTAATTTTGTCCCCGACCGCTTCAGCTGATAGCTTGTATCTCTTGAAATCCAAAGATCTTTGGTTACGGCAATCACAGAGTTTCCCTTTTCTAGCATAGTTAACGCAAGGGTTTACTCCTTCATTTAACCCATTGTGTGCAGTGGGTGTAAAGTTATTTCACTTCGAACTTACAAGAAAGGAAAAATAACACGTCGGCAAGAGCGACCCACTATCTACATCACTACCCTCGCTGAGGGTTAGCTGGGTGATGGACGTTTGCTATGAGTGGGCGGAGGGATGCATCATCACTAACATCTTCTCGCTGTATTATATCGGGTAGGGCAAACGAAATACTAACTCACATTTCTCGTGTCTTGCCATTGAAGTGTAAAGATTTTTTGTGCCGGTACTATATATTCATGACCGCTATATTTGGCTGCCATTTTTTTTACATTCTTTCTCTCCACGAAAGACCTCTTTCATTATAGGTATTGCACACATCCAGTTAGTTTCCACCGTGTAATTGTATTTTGCAAATAGATTTTTTAAGAAATTGCTTTGGTGAAGTTCTGTTTACAATTCTACAGGAGTAAAACCCGTGAAAATCATACATAAATATCGATATACCCCCATTGCATCGAGTTTACATCCATACTTGGAGGTTCCAATAACCACGTGTGGTGCGTCATGCTTGCCCTGTCTACATCTTTTTCCTGAGACTATATCCCTTGCATATCTTTGCTAAACAAATCCTATCTAATATCCTCATTTGTTATAATAAACCGTAGTCATATATTCGATCCTCACCCGTATAGTTACACCTGCCAGGTGAGAATTCCGTACTCCGTACTTTCGTCTTGTTTGCTTATTGGTGTTCTGCACCTGCGGTGTAAGATCTAACGCCAGAAGTTATGTTTGCTTGAACCGCTTTGTTTAGTAAGTATGGTCGTGTCAATTTTCCCTGCATGTGGCCGCCAGTAAAATTTCATTACTCGCTTTATACGACCTGCTTTTTAAACTGTAGCCTAATGAATCGCCGGCAAAGATGACACGTAGTTACTCCTTCCACTTTGGCTAGGAAATACTTTAAATTTTTATTTCTGCCCTAAGCCCATTTGTCTGTTACAGCTTGCATAAACCCGTATTGTCAGGCCACTTTCATACATCAACCCGTAGTGTCGACCACTTTCATACATCAACCCGTAGTGTCGACCACTTTCATACATCAACCCGTAGTGTCAGGCCACTTTCATACATCTACCTTACAAAGGTATTACTTCCGTAGTTATGCGTCACGGATTATAATGTATTCTACATATTCGTAGAACATAAACAAGTTTATATATATACATATATATATATATATAATTAGACTGTTGCTTAAAGTGCTTATGCCCTGTATGCATCCTTGGTTCCGTGAGAAAACCGCGAAGTTGAATGTTTACAAAGGAATACCTCATATCTACCTCGCATATTATGACACACCTTTATTTACATCCCTGGTTATATTGTCGCATAAACATTATATATAAATATTTGTAGATAATAAATCAGTTCTGTAATTAGCCCGTTGCCCAAAGTTTCTAGACCCCAAACGCATTCTTCTTGGTTGCATACGAAACCCACAAAATTGCACCATTTGCATAATCTCACCGCCTCAGATTACCTCCTGACCCAGTTCTCACGATCACCGCCTTTGCTCTTCTTTCATTGCTCTTCCTGTTGTTAAAGTGGTTACGTTCTTAGATTAAGACGAGCACAATGTGTTCTGTGTGTCTTTATTGCTTCATCAGCAGCCGTGCGTATTTGTGTAATGCTGTGTATTATCTGGTTATTGTTGGCGTGGTGGGAATTGATCGTGAGAAGTTTTTGCTGCTTCCAGTTCAATTATTTTTAGGAGAGGTGCGAAGGCGCGTTAGCATTCACTTGTTTCACGTAAAAATGCCTATTGGGTTTATTTCGTGTATGATGCTGAACCCTCTGAATTTTGAAAATGTTCTATGTGTGAGGACTCTGCTTTTGTACGTTTATAGCAACCACGCTGAGTAAAATATACAATAGGCAAATGATATACCAATAATTCGGTTCATTTGAATTTGATCCCGTTACACTATTCTCGGTCGTAGGTTAAATTCTATGCAGTGAAGTTTTTTCAAGAACATTTGTGAAGCAGCAGAAGCGCTGCCGGTTATAAAATATTCTACCCCTCAGCAATGCAACTTTTAATTATTCGACATTGTGAGGTCTTACAAGCCTCACGTATGCAATAGCTTTTACATTGTAAGTTATGCCGAGCTAGACTCTGGCACTCCAGCTTAGCTGAACCAGGCTCCGTTTCTAATGATTTGTGACCTAACTCAGTCATACCTTAAGAAGTATAACATATACTGTATATGCCAAACATATATATGTGTTGATACATAAATGATTATAGTGGATTTGATAACAACTGAAGGTTCATAGCCGATTTGGGTGTCGGTGATAGAATTTCTCTAAATACAACTGGTTCCTCACAAGAATTCTGCGCATAAATAGTTATAACTTCATTAATACTGATTTAGAACTGGTAGCCTTGCCGCGACCTCATTAGCTTACTTACGAGTGCTCCTTACTCACAATCTCTTATATAAGTTACGTCGCAGTATCGGGGGGGGGGGGTGGTCGACAATCCTCCCCCACCGTCGCGCCCTCATTTTGCTCGCCTAAGCTACTTTTTCCCAGCAGCGTGAGCATCGCACCTCGTGTCCTTTACTCAATATATAGAACTTATCAGCTCCTGCAACTCACTGGCTCCTGTTTTTGTGTAATCAAGCACTGGTCGGGGCGCAGGCAGCCCTTGAAGACGGTCCAGTTGCGGAGGTTGGCGGGTCTCTCCCTCCACGCGGGCGCAGGATCCAGCTAACGGGACCTGTAGCCCGGGGGCTGCAGTCAGGCCCCGTGCAGTTTGGCGTAACGAGGCGAAGGGAAATGTGCCACTCGCATTTATTAACCCATTTAGTGGTGTAACAGCGACTGAGGTATCGCGTTGATACTGTTACAATGACTCTTATCGCCTATTGCTCCTTGTGTTAACTACGCTATAGATACGTGCCGAAAACGATGAATGCTATGCATGCAGTTTTGGTCACCGTTTTGGAGCTGACGCTATACTGCCGCGTGTCACATATAATTATTGGACGTTTGAAGGAATGTTATGTATATGTGCAACAAAGGTTTGGTTTTTAACGTATTTATATGGCAGTCTTGTAAGAACTCGATGCGGTATGGGGTCACGCTTAGTGAACTACAGATAAGAGAGGCTAATTGAGAGATATGATAAAGATAGTTTGAAAAACATTTACCTTTCACACGGGAGGGGGGCATTCTTTTACTGACACATTTAACCCATACTGTCCGATATTTTGGACTATATCAGTAGTGAAATTTCTAAGCGACATAAAGGTTTGCTTAGTGTACTAATTGGTTTATGCTGTTGCAATTTAACCATCATCCATAGTTTCTGTCACACATTACGTCAGTTACATTCACGACTACGATATGTAAGATATAATATAACATTCATTTTAGTGATTTTTTTTAATGAAGCAACTAGTGACACGCACTACATCAAGTGGTTGACTGATCGTGTATATAAATAGTAATAGTTACCTGCAAGCGCATGACGACTCTAACCCTGCTCTCCCTGCATGCATAGTATAATTGCCTAGCCTCCTTCAAGCCGAGTATTTCATATTATCAGTCGGCAGCGAGCACATACGTTGTGCTGCTACCGAAGAACTACCGTTAACATTTATTTTAGAGACGGACTGAACTATATAGTTGCTGTTAGTTCACGTCTATGGTTGCAGCGATAAGCTATAGTGGAGCAAAAGCGAGGGTGTATAGGTGTAACGGTGTGGAGTCTCTACCGTGTGTCCGCAAGGTCTGTTCGGAGTTCAGTGCCTAGCACTATCCTATTGCATGACATTGTACCATATCAAGAGCTGTGGGTTTCCGCGAGCACTCTTTTGTGCTTGTTTCGTTGCTAAGTTATTTTAATATTGAGCATCTGGAGTAAGTGCATTAAAGTTCCTAGTCGTGTCGTATGTTAGTTATGTCCTTGTTCGTTGATTGTAAATGATTGGCGTACTCGCCAGCAGTTGCTGCGGTTTGATAATAATAATACAATGACAGTATTGCTATTGCAATAACTTATTGGCGCAATCATTAGCGATTACTATATTGGAATCGGATAACGTTAAATAATAAGATTGCCGTATGCATACTGTTGCCTTTTTTCTACCTATAGTTGACAAATTCACTATCTGTAAGCAAACTAGAGTTTCATAATACTGGAACAATAGTAGGTACTATGCATAATGTTACCATTGCACTCCTTAGCTGACACAATTACTAGCGGTTAGAAGCTTAAGTTTAATAAAAAAAATATATAACTATAACATTACGTATAAAAAAGGTTACCATTGTACCTACTCCCTACTTAGTTAGCGCAGTCACTATCAGTCGAGAAGCTGGATTTTAATAAAAACATAACGGTAGCATTACACATAATATTACCCTTGTAGGTAGCTTCATAGTTTCCAGTCTACATATTGGACTTGCATCACTGCGGGTGCCTAAAACGTGTCCGTCCACCACCACGAGTATTGGGGTTAAGCGACGTTGAGAGGAAAGCGCACGGGTCTCCAGCACTGGCGTACTTAGCTCTCTTCCCTGAACTTTCTAAACCTGACCACAACTTAGCCGTAACTTCTGGTCCCAGTCATAATAATAGTGCATGTCATCCTATCGTTTTACAGGGAGCTTGCTTGAATGTAGAGGCATGTCTCTCCAACATTTGTGTAGAATGAAAAAATCTTACCGGTAGACTTGACACTAATAATTATATGATCCATTATCGTATTAAAGTGATTTTTCTAAATGTAGAGACGTGTTCCTTTTTAATTTTTCAGACAGAAATAACATTGACCATGACCCATTACCGTCCGCAGTCCTCATATCAGGAAGGCAGGAAAGGTGCTCTTCCTACGGCATACAAAACTTAATTTTGGACTCTTACACTAATTTGACCAGACTTTGCTGCCTCCTACAACGGCTTTGATTTTCCTCTAGTAAATGATAAAACATAGATTCCTACCTATAGCAATGTTACACAATCTTGCATGGTTAAAATAGGGTTAATGAGTTAGTTTCTCAACGAACGGTGATGTTTGCCATAATTCTTTATCTAGCACAATTTTTCTATCCTTGTATTGATGAATGCTCAATGAAAATGTGGACTGAGACTTACAAACACGTGCTGCTCTTAATTGATGATAATCTAGCCAGTTGTATGCTACCTAATACAGAACGTCAGATAACCCATGCTCGGGCTTCAAAAGGTTTTAATGCGCTGCGTGCTTATTGTGTTGTGTACAGCTGTGTATCGCTTCCAACGTTGCGCTTCGTGGCCGCGTTGCTGTCGTGTTTATGCTACAATCTAATGATAATGATCAGTTACTTGTGCAGTATCTTAGATATTAACACTACCTCATGGGAAGTTTAATTATGTGTTTTAGGCGCATCTTAGCTCTGAAATTAATTTGATTCCACTCCCGACACCTCACTGAAGTCATGTTGCTGCACTGTCCTATTTACTCTCGTTTTCTGTCGAGTTTGCAAATCCATTTCTTAGCTAACGTGCGAGAGTCTTTTCAAATTCCAAATCACGTTCACCGTAGGGTTTACATGTGAAGTTTAGGCGTCTTGTGTGGGTGTCCTTCAATTTTTGCTTTCGTTTTTGCTCGAGAGTCGAGGAGAGTGCAAGTGTTCGCTGCTGTCACTTTTGCCAGCGCTGCAGCATCTCTCCGGTGACAACCATAACTCGGTCGTGACGTGTACCATACGTGGTCATGACAAGACAATGTTACCCGCGTGCATAGTGACGCAGTCACGACCCGAGTTATCGCAGAGACAGCGACGACGACCGTGTCACTTGGTGCTCGTTGTGACTGCAAATTGCGTTATTAATATACCTACTCTAGTGGAACCATGAAACTTTGATGGCAATCTCACGAAACTTGCGACTCCAATATAGCCTTGTAACTCTTGATGGATTACCTGAGCGTGCCACCTTCAACTTTCACTTGAGATTGACTTTTGGATTCGAAGGCATATATGTAGATAGAAAATTGAGCATTTTCGCTCCGTTTATGATTCCCTCCACTCATTCCGGGTTATTTGCAGTAGTTTTTTGTGGGAAAAATTGCACACTGAGGCTTATTTTCAGTGAATCGCAGCTGAACGATTGAGCGCTGCCATATTTGCCTTGCGAATTGAAGTTACTCATTCGGAAAACAGTTCTCGTGGATCTGGTATAAGTCCTTGAGATAAATTCCTAATTTTGATGCACGGTTATTGTCCTTGAAAATACAACGAGTTACGTGGCTGCCCAGTCGTTTTACAAAAGCTTCCATTGCCCTTATATCTGTGGTGAAACACGTATGCGATGCCTAAGAGGAAACTATAACCTTAAGGGAAAATGTATCCCACGAAATTTATTTTTGTCTTGCCGTGAGAGCAATGACATAAGTAACTTCTAGTGGAGAGCGTTAAAACTATATGGATGAAATCGTGTTCGCTGATTCCTAGGTGAACTGCGGCTGAGAAATAAAACATATACCTAGATATATACCATCTTATAATTTTTTCCCCATACAGGAAAAAATCTCAGAAGTAACAGATGACAATAATACTTTCGTTAGAAATGATGCTCCGCTGTTGCTGGTGAATAAGTAACAAGTGAGACAATGCGAGCTGCAGAACAGCTTTGTTTCTGTTTGTACACATTCATTTTGTTCATAGCTTGATGGTTGCTGTTTGTCAAAATGTTATTTTATTAACATTGCTGTTAGATCGTAGTCAAAATTGTTATCATTAAGTGAGAGGAAATATTTTGCATTACCGATCTTGTCTGATGTTGGGAAGCGGTCATCCTGGGCCACTCTTGGTCTGAGGGTGACACCCAAGACGTTATTATTGATGAATCCAGTTACCTCTCTGGATGCTACGCTTTCAAGTCTGTGTCACACATGTACTCACACAGGAAATTCGCTGGTTAATGTAACCGAATACCTTTGGTTGCGAGGACCAACAAAAACTGTTTTTTATTAAATATAGTACGAATTGAGAGACCTAACTTCAGCTAGCTCTTGAATTATTGCAATCGAAATCACTCACAGGTATTTTGATTTTTTGGACTAAAGACTTTAATTACTAACTTTATGTACATCATATATATATCTTGTCAAAATCAATTAGAAGCAGTTGAAGAAATTTTGTTACCCACGACACGAGTTTCGCTGTTGATCAGATCATCAGGTGGGCTGTCTAACTATGTGTACATAATTAGATACATAATTCGACAACGAATTAAGCTTCTTTTGGTGCTAGCTACCTAAAATTGTGTGGTTTCATAATTGCGTTACGTTAGCTGAAGAATTCTCTGTCCAGTTTTTAGGAAGTAATTGCTGCAGCGTGAGTGATGCTTCCTAGTCCAATATTCGCTGTTGCTACATTTTCATGCGTAATGTTGATACTTTTTTTGTTTACTTGGTTCCAACAAAGTTCATGACATGGAATCTTATGCCAGCTCTTTAAATGTAGGTATACTACTACTACTACTACTTCAAACGTTACGATGTCTTCAATTCAAGGTTGTCGATCGAGGTCTCCCATTTTGGTGGCAGCTGCGCTTGCCAAGGAACTAGTTCCAGAGCTCCACTATATATATATATAATCGCCCGCACGTACGTGTGCGCTCTGCTACTGCAGGCTATATCATTATATGGCTCTCAATATCCGATGGATTCCTCGGTCGTCAATGACGTACCGATGGCAGTAATAGTGCATGCTGTCGACGATACGGTACTTTTCATATTTTTGAGCTTTATTTCTGCACGCAAAAACTCAGAAACTTAATGCAAGTATCTACCGGAATTAATTAAAATACTGTATTATCATTCTCGAAAGTTTCGCATTTTACTGCGTATTTTATTCTTGTTCTTCCATCAGTGGTGGCTACAACCATTTCGTGTACCAATCTCGCCTACATTAAATGGCCCGTTTCCTAAGAAGCCTTGATGTTTGTCATTGATCCTTGCCCGTCTTGTTTATTGTTCAGAGAAGCCGTTCCATTGGCAGCAACCCGCTTGTAAGCTTATGCTAGCCCGCGTTACTGCGTAGTAAATTGTCCAGCCAGTCTCACCTAATCTTTATTATTCATTCCAGGAATTACAGTGATGGCCGGCCCACTGTGCCTGCGGCTTAAAACGCTGCTGCTGTTATGCTTTCTGCATGTCGTGTCTTATATATAGACTGTACAGAAACAGCAGGCACCTCATTTTTGTTAGCACGTACGACTAATGCTTGCTGCATAATTAACGGGACTCTTCTTCTATTTCCTGCATTATATATCTTATGCTTTGGCATTCCCTACTTTCGACCTCTAGTTGTTAGCTATTTCCTGCATCATACATGCTTTGGCAGTCCCTACTTCTGATATTTAATTGGTGTGCCCATCATACAACTAATGCTTGATGCACAGCAGGCTCGTGCCGTCTCGGTAGACGAGGCAGGCGGCGCAGCGCCTATACGCGAGCTGCATGAAAGATGGTAGCAGTTAGCCTACATTTGATAATACAACACTAGAACGCCTCGTGGCGTTAGACCATCACCCGCGGGAAACGGAGGCATAAAGCAAGTGAATGTTATAATAGCTAGCTCTTCATTAAAAACATAGGAAAAATCTAGAACGCCTAAGGGGCTTAAGACGATCTGCCGCGTGGATGCAAATTTGCCGCGGTCGAGAAAATTCAACGCCGTCGTTTTTGATGGCCAGCTAGGCCTAATTTTTTTGCATGGGTCACATCTAGGTCAACCCACCAAAAATTATGAAGATTGCTGAACTCCTTCGACCACTTACTGGGTGGACAGACAAATTTACAAATATATATATATACTTAAATCTTCAACGAAAACATGATCAGCTCTCTCACGTTGTTTACGGTGATGATAATGAATACCATATCGTATAATTATAACGCAGGAAATGCAAAGTATTGCATTTTATTATACATGATGCAGGCATCATTTGCACTTGCCTTTCAATCTTAGTACCTACCGTACTAAGGCTACTGATACAATTATTGTGCGAAGCACCACAGCACGTACCATCCATGGCGGACGGCGACATCCCCGATAGACATGGCTGTGGAGGCAGAGAGGTGGATGCCTTTAGAGGTGCGTGGAATAGCGCTTGCGCCTCTCTTACAAGTTTTGTTGAGATTCTAACTAGCTTCAGCTCAAATCTGTTTGTTTTCAATTGGATAGTGTTTATTGAAAGGTATTTTCGAAATTAGATTTTTGACGAAAAGAAACAAGTACCAAGAAAAAATGGCCGCACAGTACCCGCACCTTTCTATAACAAGAAATCAACGAAAGTTACCGTAACTTGTCAAAGAGTTGGACTCAACACAATGGAGCGATTATGCAGTTGTATTGCCGCGAATAAAGTTTTTGTGTTCATGCCTATTTTCTGCACTTACTGAAACCACGTGCGTGAAAGATTTTTTTTTTACAGTGTAATTTACAATGCACGGCCGCTCCAGTGAACTCCCGTTTAATCCGCTTAAATTTTGTCACTTTGGCTTTTCAAACGCAACCTCCAACCAACTATTCCGGAAGTTGCTAAAGTTTCTACAATTAATGTTGATTATTATCGCTGTATTTTTTTTTTTTTGTCGAGAAAATTTTTCTGCATTGAAAATAATAGAACGTTAGACTTAGAGAAGAATGAACGATGGAAAACCATCGTCAGTAAAAAAAGGAAAGAGCAAATTGAAACGAGATCCTAGTCTCGACTTCTATGCTGCAAGGAAAAAGAGATGAATGAATTTCCCCTACAAATCGGTGATATTTCATGGTAAAGTAAACCGATAATTTAAAATTTACCACATCTTAAACAATGTTTTGGTATTGCTTACCCAGAACATATTTTCGAGGCCCTTGCCTTCATGATGTATAACTATAAGTTAGATTCTACTTCGTGTTTCAATAATGCTTGCATAGGCATTGCTTGTCCCGTAGTACTATATGATGCATAGTGTTTTTACGTACTAATTGCCTTATAAGTTTGATGCTTGGGCATCCCTGCTTCTTATTATTATATATAAACTTTAAAGGAAAGACCCCTTGATGTCTCATCACTAATGTCTTATTTTCCTAGTTATTAGTCTCTGCATGAAACAAACTTCTTTTCTGATGAATTCACTCCATTTTCACTCTTTTTTTCTGAAGTAACTGTTCACGTAAGCATCATTGTGCGTGCATAATACTACACCGTCAGTGATGGGCACTAAATACATCAAAGTATTTAAATACTAAATACTAAATACATTCGTAAAATGTAATTAAATACTAAATACTAAATACATTTTTGAAATGTATTTAAATACTAAATACTTAAATACATAAATGTATTTAAATACTTC
>LQNS02278160.1:20997639-21025640 GCA_001587735.2 Parhyale hawaiensis
AATGGACGACTATCAGTCTTCCTGCCCCTCCATCGGTACGGCTGCGCCCCGACCCACGTCCGCGTTTCTACGTAATCGAAAATTATTTTTACCTTAACCTTAATTTTACAATAAATCGCACTATAATAGCTTGTTTCAAAAGCTGTCAGGGGCGCCAGCTGTCTAGATGGCAGTGAGACCACCAATAATATCAACTGATGGCCTCGACCCTGCAATTGGCTGTGACCCCCAAATTGAAGTGACCCCTTTTAGCAGTCCTGTGACCTCCTCCTCCCCCCTCTCTGTTATGTGTTGCTACTAGCGAACGTCCAGCTAGTTTTACAAACACTAGCTTGTAGTTGAGACTCGCTGTCAGCGAAGCTGGGCGCGGCCCTTTTTGGTGTATTGTTGTCGGCCTGTGAGTGCTCATCACTGGTTACTAGTGATACTCCTCGATTTCACTGACATATTATCGGTCCCTTTTTTCCTGTCTCTTTAAAAATCGTAGGGAAAATTAAACTATAGGAAGATAAAAAGAAGACTCCTTACAGCAGGTTCACACTAGCGACTTCAGTTCCGCTTAAGGCTATCAGTCGTTCAGTGGAAACATCCACGAAAAAGTTGGGATTCACACATGAAGGCGATATGAACGGTCTGTTGCCCCTGTGTAAAACGTTCATTCCAACATATTTACTGGATATTAGTGGATAGCGACAGACTTCGCTGCGTGAGTGGGTTGCAATTATTAGTGCACTTGTATTAACTACCAGCGCTTACAACTGTAAAATTGTTAATACCGAGCCCTAACTAAAAAGGCGTTTTGGAAAGAATCAGCAGTCATTGATCAGTGGGAGGCGGAAGCGGAGTGTGTGATATTTTCTAACGGCAGTCTTAGCACCACTGAAATACTGGACACATTATAGTCAGCTTTGAATTAGCAGCCTCCCTGCCACCCCGTAAAGTGTCTTCTAACAGCTTCATGGTTAGGTTTGCAAAACAAGAAAATTTGTGTTGTATTCGCTCAATAAAACGTTGGAGTTAACTCATGTTGAAATAAGATTTCCATAGTAAACTGTCCTAATTCCGTACGTCCCATGGCTTGTTTGCATTGCAGCATCTAATAACCTGCAGTGTCAAACTTACGTACTGTTTGTTTGTAAAACGTTAGCCTCAACTGTAAAGTTATGGCAGGGACGCGATATCTTTTTTACTGATGAATTGTACGAAATTCGAATATTATCCAAATGATCACTGTTTTTTATCCAAATCTTATATCAAAAACAATTAATTCCGATGTTTCATGAAGCGAATCTCACCGAAGTGCTCGTCTTTTAAGCCGTCAAAAATACAATGTGCTGCATTATGCCGTCGCGTCCTCTACCTCTGTCAGTCGTCAGAGTAGCGGCGTTGTTCGTTGTGAGTAACGGGCTGCGACGGCAACGAAAGTTGCTAATGTGAACCCGGCTTTATCGGGGAATGGGAAGAGCTATAAGGGTTGATTAGTAAGGTCATCCATCCTATATTATCTAGGGAGCAGCTCTTCCAGGAGAACGCTGTACGTTGTGTTAGGCCTTAACTAGGCCTTCGGGTCGTCCTTCCGTCGTGTCCACTTTTCTTCCTTTTTGATGCTCCTTACCGCTTCATGTTCTGTTCTCTTTTTCATTGCTGACTTTCTGTTGTCATGCTTGTTGATGCTGTATAGGAACACCCTCGCGCTTGGGATCCACGTTTTTATCGACATCCTGCATGTCTTATACTCCTCTGTTAACACACTGTTGTAACGAATACGAAGACTTGAACTATTCAATATTTATTTGAAATTTCACTGTTCTACTCCATCCACAGTCAAGAGAGGCCATGAAGCTGTTGGACCATGTTGTCATCAAACTACCTTATTTCTTCCTGTTAGACCACTGTGGGGGCGGACACTTCTGCTACTCTGTATTCCCTTCAGTTCTCTACTCCGACGACAGTCAAGTGAGGGCGTAGGTCTGCAGCTGTCACACCATGTCAAGCTGTTTTTGCAGAGCAGATGTTGTCTGCTGACGCCAAAAGAGATTTATTTCATAAAAGCTGGCTTATTTTTCCATAATTATGTAGCTACTGACGCATCTCTAGCAGCCAATCCTATAACTCTCAGCACTCATTCCTTAGTGTAACAACGTAGTTTAGCTTCAGACCGTCGTAAGTATTTCTTTTTTTACGAAAAATTGCACGGCAGGTTCCCAGCCATACCTGGAAAACCTAGAAAATCAGGGAAAACAAAAAAGTGATTTAAATCATTAAAAAGTCATGGAATTTGAGGCCAAATTTGGTAAATCTTGACAAATCCTGAAAAAATCCTGGAATTTTATTATCCAAAGATGCAAACTTTTATTTCGTGGTCTGACTCAAAAATGTCCCTGGCTATAATGTCTTTATAGTGTACGCATGTGATAGTGGTAGCTACACTGAACAGCCAAAAGGGAGTAGCATCTCCTTGCCTCCAGATCGTTTTCTCCTTTTACACCATAGTGTGGCCTTAAGGAAACAGTATTGTGCAAATACTGAAGTACTAATGCACACCTTGCCTTCGGAATTATTTCATTAGTACCTAAAGAGGTGTAATTACCTGACTGCATGTTTGCCTACAGGCTATAGTCAGGTTTACTTGCCATCAGTTATAATGGAAAGAATTGTAAATTAAAATAAGATTAGCTTTATGAAAGAACTTACAGTGCTCCAGGCCATTTTATTCCTTTGTGATAGCTACTTGTCTATATTAATATTAAACAGATGCTATCAGTGTAACTTTCATGATATTAAGTTCAGTACTGTGATTAATTCTGGACTGGGTTGGATATATGGAGTCTATTTTCATCATGGAATTTTATTTTCTTCAAATGCTGGGAGCCTTGCACGGGATTATGTGTATCGGTAAGGAGCAGTTAAGCATCTTTGGGAACTTTGTGTACCTACCGAGTGACCCAAATATTCTGGTAGCAATACAACTCTTTATTTCTAAGCATTATTTATCTCTAGTGACTTATGCAGAATACCAGTAGGGTAACATGTCTAGTACCCGTCCACCATGCTGATGCCGTCCACTTGGCTTTAGAAACTTCCTGTGTTAAAACTAGCAGTGCTAGAGAGCCGTACATAGGCTTAAACTGTAGGGTACTACTTAGCCTACAGTTTAAGCCTATTTACGGTTTTCTAGCACTGCACGTTTTCACACAGGAAGTTTTTAATGCCGAGTGGACAGCTACTAGCATGGTGGATCGCTACTAGCCATGTTACCTTATGCCGTTTTCCGTTATTAGTTTTTGCAGCCTGCTGTAGTAAAGCGAAGCTGGTGCTGTATGGTTAGCTGTATGGTGTGTGTCTACACTGCGAGCCCTGCATATACTGTCATAACAGGATTCGGAGTGTTGTCAAATGTGCTATGCGCATGCTGCAAGCTGTGAGTTCCCGAGTGACTCCACTTATTTATTTGGGGAACAGAATACGAAAGTTTTCCTCTGATAAATTGTCTTTGAGAGTTTCGCTGACCTGCTGATATAGTATCGAAAATCATAGTATAATGTATCAATAGAATTGTTAGACATCGGTGGGACATCTATACCATAAACATACCAATCCTTATACAAGACGGTGGTGCCAGGTAGTGAATCATCTGTTGAATGCTATATCACGACTGTTGCCCTACTGCTCAGTGCATTTGCTCAAATTGACAAACAACTGATAGGTGGCAGCGAATTGATCAGCCAAGCGCTAAGTACAAGAAATCCAGCATTTGTGGTCGGAACATGGCGCTTCGTTGTTAGTCGGTGCCCAGCTAATGCACGCACCTATGCCAATGTAAGTGAACACATCTAACGCAGGCTGCTAATTACCCAACAATCCATCATCAGTAATGAGATCAGTGCACATAGGACCGTCTCGTGTGACACATACCATGTTGTGCTTGCTCGTAATTAGTATTCGTTTAGTCTGCCTGCTAATGATATCACAACTTATTAAGCATCGCGGTAATTGGTTGAGACGTGCCCTGGCAGTGATGACACTTTGTCCCGCGCCAATGTATTCTCCTCGTAAGTTCTCCATGAACCTGCTAGCCTAATTAAGACCCAGGCGGCGTGCGCCTGCCGGCGAATAATGTTACCTCCAAGGTCAGGCTGTAGTTATTGTTGAGCTTTTGTGTTTATCTTGGTTGTAGTTGGGAGGGCGGCCGCGCAGCAGCAAGTGCATGGGCCACACTAGGCAGTTACACGTTCAACTTCCGAGCGGACATTCTATTCGTCCGTCGTCCCGATGCACCGCGAAAATCGGTAGCAAATATACTGAAGTTAAATGAAGCATAAGCTGAGCTTCCACTGATAAGTTGAGCGACAGTTGCTTTTTTGACCCCAGCATCAGCTTGTAATGACCTCTGCTGTACCGCGCAAGATGAGCTGTCATGCTGGAGACAATGGACGCGTGTTAACTGTGTGCAGCTTGAGACTTCTAGATTCTCAGGCTTCATATTTTTACAATGTCATGCGCCTGGCTACAGGCAGACGCACGTGAGCCAAATACAGAGATTGAAAACTGATATTGAAGGTTTTTATGTCATACGGTCTTACTGCCTGATGCAACTGACTGCATGCAGGCGCACGTAAGCAGCGTACCGAGGTGACTAATGTTTCAGATCTAAGATTCTAGGTTTTCAAAATAAACATTTTTACTAAGCGATGCAAGTGATTAGAGATGGACGCATGTGAACAGTATTTTGGGACGTAACTTGCTTTACTACACCTAAAGAAATTGGAATTTGAAGCTGATTCATAGAACCAAATTATGCAAATTTTCAATTGATTGGTACCGCGATTCCCAACATTTTTGCCTTCGCGACCCCTTACCCAAGGATTTGAGCAACCCCCAGCAGGCAGTGTTTAACTTCTGTTACAATTTCTGTGAAGAACAAAGAAATATTTAGTAAAACCAATACTCATAAATCCAAACACTTTTAGCAAGGCAGCGCAATCCCCTTGCCGAGGCTTCGCGACCCATCGGCTGGAGACCCCAGGATTATTACTTTCTGACGGTTGACATCGTGTCGCGCCACCGTTACAAACTTTGTACATCGAAAAGTCACAAGCATCCTTCACAACCTCGTAGTGACTTCTTATGCTTTTGTCTCAGTTTTGTGTGTGTCATGCCGTTCCATTGTTTGTGTGTTGCCGTGACCATGGATGTTGCTCGCTTTGTGAGAGCGAAAGTTTTTATCGCGTTTGATATTTTTCTGCAATTTCCGCAATTTTTTCTAAAATGAAATTAGTTACTGTACCGTAGCTGTGCTTCTGTTGTTACGCAAGTCGCCTTGAATCCAATGAAATTTGTCATAGCCTGATCAACTATTGCTAGTTTGATTATACGTGTGACAGCTGGAAGGATAATGGCCCCATTGCGTCAACGCTCATACGAATTACATGAATTTTTTCATATTAAATTTATTGGGTTGCTGCTATTGTTACATTGTTGTCTTGCTGCGCACGTCTAGTCGATTGCGTGCTTGCTAAAAACAAATAGTGGCGTCGCTCGTTTGACCAATGCCATGTCTCGTAGGAGTGCAGATGCACGTATTCTAAGCTTGCAAATGCTGGTTGCACCCTATTTTGAAGGGGGCGGCGCGGTTGCATGTACTTCGCCACTTTATTGAGGAATTTGCACCTCGAACCACTTTCTGAAGGGCTTGACCGCCCTGATCATTCTCTTTGCATCAAACTTTACCCTCAAGTTCTTCTTCCCCCATCTCGGTTCTGCCTTCGGGCGGGGGGGGAGTGGCACTAGAAAGGTAGAAGTGCCCAGGTGTGGAAGAAAGCTATCCTGTACATTGTAACCATGAAACACATGCCGCTCGCAACTACAATTACGACGAATTTAAAGTTACGGAAAAGATTTCCAAAATTTTATTCTGTTTCTTTCATTTGTTTTGCTTCGGTCATGTAATTGTTGCGAAGGATTCCGAAGTCGGTGAAAAGAAGACAGGGCTGTAGTAAGCTCCATAGGTTTTTGAGCATTTAGTTTTTCTTGTTTCATTTTACCCCTAACGCCCGCGTTCCGCTAGCAACTCAATTTCCGTAGACTTCGGTCATATGTCATATTATAACATAGAGTGCAAGTTCGACTGGGTTTTCAAAATTTATCGTTGCAATTTTTTCCCCACATTCATTACTATATATTCGAAATATATAATCAAACCAAAACAAACATGTTTCACTGTTATTCTTTCCGAATATCTATTATTTATTCAATACGCCTTCCGTAGGCATCGATTACCTGCTGCAAACGCTTAAAAAACGCTATGTTGAGAGTCACGAACTTTTGGGAGCAACTTTTGCCCATTCCATCAAGAGTGTTGCCTCCAAAACCTCCACACTTTTGTGCTAGAAATCTGAGACATTGCTCTCCAATATGGGCCAAATACTGAAATCAAGGGGATTAAGGTTTGGAGATGAAGAAATGTTAAGTGAAAAATGAGCTTAAACAAAAAGGTTGCAACGATAACTATTGAACTCCAAGTATATATATTTAGTTACTGAAACTATGTAAATGAGTCACCAGACTTTTTTTTCTTGACTCTAAACACAAAATAGCTTAATGATAAAGTGTGACACACATTTCCAGCATTTTTTGTTCTTCATTTGAAATACCTAGAGATAAGTGGTAGTCACTGTGCATTTCTTGACCATCACCGTAGCGATATAACTGTAGGTCAAGTTTTCTTCTTCTCGTTCTCTACATTTCTGCGCAATCATGACTGGAAGGAACTGTTCAGAAGCCCAGTTTGTAACCAGTAGGAAGAGGACGCTGGAGGCAGAATTCCAGGAAAAACCTCGACTAGTTGATCTGGTCTACATAATATGGCCGCCTGGAGGAATCTTGTCTCTGCTGGTGAAGCCTATCTGCTCAGCAACTGAAACTCGAACAGAGAAAAGAATCTGACAGTATACCAATAACGGAGCCGCGTTGATGCACGGTACCTATAGTTGCACTTTAGTTTCCAGTTGTTGCACCGTGAGTGATGACGCGTGCCGGCATGAAACTTCAAGAGGAAGACATCAAACGAATGTATTCCAGTAACAAAACTGCTATTGTGGATAATGCAGATATTTGATTATTTGCTTAAGTCTTACTTAGATCGGTGTACTATATGTGCATTGATGCGCACAGGCAAAAAACTTTAGTCTAATGTATTCACCTAACGAAACTGTTATGTGTAAATTGTATAGATTGATTAAAATTCCCGAGTGTTGCGACGAGAATATTAATAGGGTTCATCGTATATACTGTGTGTGCGCATAGACTACACCATACCGTATAGTTTGTGATGCGCTTTACTCAGAACATGAAAGCGAGTAATAGTACAGCTGTTTCTAGTAAAAAAATACACATTCAAGTTGTACGTAAGTGGGGTGCATCCGCGCATGTTAATTGGGAAGCTAAAAAACTTTAATTCTGATAATAACAAATATTTGGAATGCTTTCATTGTGGACTCGTTTATGAATATGCAACTCGTCGGCAGAATCTGTTGTCAATGTCTTATTAGCAAAAATATGTTAAAAATTACCAGTGCTCGTGGGAATATATATATATATATATATATATATATATATATTCAATTCGAATATATATATTCGAATTGAACTACCAGTCACTAGCTTGGTTGTCTTAACCGCAGTAACTGCTAGAAACGATGCAGCAGCATCTTCAGCTTGCTGAAGAGTAAAAATATGAAAGTCGTAAATCAACTGTTGTAGTTTTGTAGATTCCTAACCGCTGAAGCACTTGCTACAGCGATAAGCATCCACCCTGTATGTATAATTTATGCACGGAAATTTGCGTTTACTACCTATATAGGACGTGTAATGAATGTTTACTATCTGTCTTATGCTAGGATGGCAATCCACACAGTGTGTCACTCTCCAGCTCAGAGATCGCAGTACAACTGTTGTTGGAAGCTACGAAACCCGATTCACATTTAGATTAGATTAGATACGCATTTAAAGTGTTAACTGATAAACTACGCTAGTGTGACAGGAAATAACTCAAGTTTAACAACTAATTACCGTAAAATATTGACCGTAAACCATTTTTCATAACTGCTGCATTGGCTAAGAAGCTATTCCAGTATAACCTAAGCTTATGAGCTGTAGGCTTGACTTATTGGCCTTAAAGCAACTTTTACGACTGCAGTGCTCGCTGGAGAACTATGCTAGTGTGACGAGCAGTAACCTATAAGCTCACCGGCTGCAAATCACAACAACATATAGGCTATAAAAGACCCGTTATGGTTGTAATGCTGCGAGGGAAACTATGCTACCATGACAGACGACACATCAGCCCGCCGCGCGCTGCTCCGTTCAGCGACCGTGAACCTTGGCTCCTGGAGCGCCATGTCTTCCCACAGAAACAGTTACGGTGAGGTGCGTGGGCGAGTTCTTCATTAGCTTTGTGCTGGAGATGCATGGATGTGGCCGGCCTGCGACTGGTGCGACCAACCTTCTGTACGCTTCTGTGCTTTGGATAGCGTAACAGCAAGCAAACTCCATCTCTTCTGTAGCTTTGTGCTGAGGTTCCATGTTGTCGGCCTGCGACTTGTGTAACAACCTTTTGAAAATGAATCTTCTTTGCCTTCGGTAATATAATAGAAACTAGCTTATACCTCTCCATTTTGTCTGGCTGGTGCAACAGTTATCGATCTCTCGTGTGGTGAATGAGGTTACTGAGTCGGTGTTAGAAGGAGTTTTACATATTCGGCGTCAGGAGTCGGTGTCAGAGTCCAACAATAACTTGTCTCAAGATTCGGAGTCGCATTTGATCCCTCCGATTTTGCAATCCTGGCGTTGGACAACTTAAGATCTATTTAACTGCATTTATCTGTGAAAAAAAGCTGATTGAATCCAAGCATTTAGAATTGCATGTATCGATATTAACATAGAGGACATGCAGCCGACGCATGTTACGGTGAAGCGCCACAGGAGCCTCATATGGCTGGTGCAAACAATTTTATGTAATCTTTTGTTTTGCAAAAAACTTATCAACTGTTATAGTGCATTTATTTTTTATTTTCTGTATTACTTAAGATGACGTTGCAGCCAATGAATGGTATCTATTATTACTTAATATGTGTAAGAGGATATATATTATATTGCCGCGACTGTCTAGCTGTGTATGAGAGATACTGTAATTTCTCCTGATTTGGATGATACATTAGATGACATTGCAGCTATAATAAGTCCTTTGCATTTCTTTCTCATCTTGCAAATTTATCTCATGGCATCTCTTATGCTCGCCAGCAGGCCGTTATGCGGCATTCATTACCTGCACGCCCAAGCAGCTTAGTATTTATTTATTTATTTTTTGTGGCTTTCTTAACTCACCGCTGTACAGTCATATTCTTGAAACATTTTCTATATCTAATTGCGAGCTGCGCCATCAAAGGATACTGCATAGGTTTCTTGACTCACAGAGCCAGAACTTGTCTCTATTCACGTTTACTTCCTAAAAATTTTGCTAACCGCACTGACTCCGTATGTTTTGTTCTTAAATTCGCCCTCTATTTCGTGTCCCATGCTGGATGTTCTTTAGTGAGTCTCCAGTTTTCTCCACCCGCGACACGTTGATTCCTTGTCCGCTCATGTCGCAAAATCCAAAAATCCAGCCGCTGTTATAGGAGGCCTATAAGTAGATAAAATGCAGCCTGGAGTTGGATGCTCCAACGCCTTGTAAAGTTACAAGCATCGTAACTGTACAGTTGCAGGCACGAATGCAACCATGTAATTGCTGAAGTTTTACATTTTCACTCTTCGAGTTAACATCTGAGTCTGCCTATTATTTAGGGATGCATCATTGGGAGGTTCAAAGCACTTTTATCATAGCTTTGTGAAAATCAGTAGAAAAAAATATGTAACAAAATCTGAGCTGCGATATCTTTACTTCTTCAAGGAACTGTACAGTTTACGTTACCGTAACTTTACGAGGCGTTTGTGCATCCGGCCCCTGATCTATATAGTATGCTTTGGGGTGAACCAGACGGTATATCTCAACTTCCATACTGGCAGATATATCAGTGCAGAAATTATAATTAACATTAGTCTCATATTTTGCACATCAAGGTTCACTGTAGCCGCATGCGGGCACAGAAACTGATGACGTCAGCTCGCTCACCTGCCCGTGTGTTCCAATGTGTCGAGACTTCCACAAAAACTAGTTTTCTTCGCCAAGCGCAGGCACTGCACAACTGTAAGGACAACTGCCTTATATCCCTTTCTGGCATAGTTTCTATGCTATTTTTCCTCATTAACATAGGTCCTGCATTGTTTTTAGAAGCTGGGGTTACGAGCCAGAAGAAAAATCTATATTTGCAACAGTATTTACTTATTAAGGATGGTCACAAACCACTATAGGTTTATATAAAAATGTAAAAAAAAAGAAAAAATTCGCACATATAGGTACGGTATCATTAAATTTAGAGCAGGTAGGGTATCTAAGCTGTGATACACTGGTGATTATTTACGCCTGACGTTAGGTCGTATGAATCTATATATGTAGTATCATAGGATTAGCTTTCTTGAAATTTACTGTAAAAGTACACGTTGCGTGTGACGCGTACAGCGTCGAATGCCGAAAATTACTATCCATACTGTAGGCTAATATGCTAAATGCGGTAAATTATCGTTGCTTTGCGATTCTGATGCCACGATAATATTCGTATATGGAACTTCACTGTGCCGAATTCGTTACTCGGCGAAGGAAAGGCATAGTACTGTTGAAATAACTATTTAGGGTCGACGACTGAAAAGGTTCAATTCTTAAGGCCACCTGCTCCTATGTAAAAGAAATCTTGATGCTACTGATGCAAAGAGAAATATTTTTCCTATATTCACTCCGTAAATTCAATTTGTAATGAGTTCATATGTTTTCTTGTCTTACTGCCTGTATGTTTTTATGTTTTTCAGCTTTTTGGAAATTCTTGTTTTGGCAAAGATACTTTCACCAAAAAGAAATTATATTCTACGTTTTACTGTCTGTAGTAATTTTTGATGTAACACTGGTCTGCAGAAATTAGTTTTCCCTGTCGGTGCCAACTTGAAAAATATGCTACAAATACACTCTTGTACGCTAATTTTTGTTTTAGATCTGCAGCTGAAACTCGTCGAGTACGTCGGGTTCTTCAAATACTCGTCGACAGTCTCGTACGAACAGCATAATGCTAAAGTCATAATATGCTAAAATGACGCCATGTGGAAATATAGCGCTGATGAAATAGAAAAAGCGCGGGATTATTTAAAAATGGGACCTGATGGACAAAAACGGTCTTGATGAAAATACAACCGAAAGATCCTTGCACTAGAATGCTCGTTGACCCTTCTTGCTTTTAGTACTAAGGGACTTTAGTAATAATTCTTTAATGGAATATTAGATTGATTTCATATTATGTAGTAATCAGTAAAAATGCTCGTTGACCGTTGTTACTGTTATAGTAGTGTAGTACTGTAATAATAATTCTTTAGCGAAATATGTATAAGCCTATTATGAAATACGAGGTTAATTTTATAATATTATTTAGCAATCAGTCCTCCTGTAATAGTTATGTTGATGACTGTAATAATAATGTTAACGAAGTTTTAAGTACTAAACTCGTATTACCGTAACGTTTATGTCATTGATGATAATATAGTGACATCATATGAAGAAGGCTAACAAACTACTCCTACACTAGACATAAGTAGGGCAGCTCAGAAGTCTGTTGTAGCTTGCAGGATCAGAGCTCGCTCAAGGATTATAGATTGCTTGCCACCATTCCTGATGGTGTAATGTACTGCTTAGCTGCAAAAGTACTTTAGGGGCTTAGGAAAGTGTAGATTATTCCCCTACAGAATTTTTGTCCAACTCATGAGCTTTTTACTTGCGATTTTAGCATTTGGGCTTGCTTCGCTGGAATGTTTTTTTTCCTGTTGCGAACGTGGTACACAATAAACCAGTTAAAGCAAAAAATTCTTTATTTTTTTTTATTTTTTATATTTTTTGCGTTCGGCTTGCTTTCTTTACGTCTCGTGCCGTTAATACCAATATAGTGCTTGTTTTGTTGTTTTGTAGCATTTAATGTACTGTTGAAGTCTGTGATTCTCAAAATCAACTCGAAATATTAGCAGATTGGATGAAAAAATAACTTGATTTCAAGCGCCCAAATCGATATCGCATGAATTGGGAGCGCCCTGTTGTGCCTCCCTGTATAGCGTATACGCTCAATTTCAGTCCTGTATTTTCTGAACTTTCCCCGCCAGCTACAATACCACAAAAATTACAGATGATCGAGTGTGTTCTTATGTTGTACCAATTAGCAATTTTATAGCTGCTAGATGTGCCGTTCGGTACCGTAAGCGGTAGCAGAGACGAGTATATTGTGTATCATATCTAATCCTGTGTTTTAGAAGCCCCCATATAATAGGTACATATTGGCCTCAAACCGACGACCTGAAGTTCAGTTTCTGTAGTATTGCCGTTGCTTGAAACATAAGTTGTAGCTGAGACTTGAGGTTGTAGGGTTAAAGGAGGAAAATTTATATATCTTTTAGCTTAGCGCACTATTAAAACTGCCTTAATTAGTATTTACGACAAACTGTTCGCAGTGCATAAGTCGAGACGCCAAGGTTTGGCAGCCCTTATGCCCTAACAGTACAAAGGCTGGAGTATCCCTGCACCTTTTCTAGCATTTAGTTCCCTGAAATTCTTGTCTACGTGAAATAATGCACGCCCCTCGGTGACGACACGCAGTCACATGCAGTGCATGCGTCGAGATGCCAGTGACAGCCCCCGCGCCCGCACGACCAGCACTGCAATGGCAGAGTAGGTATATCGCAACCACTCTGCTGCAACTCTGCGTACGTATATTGTTCGCTTCTGTGCAGCACACACTTCGTGTGCGTGTGACTTCGCTGCATGAATTTTTAGACGTCGTTACTTTCGTAATAAGTATGGGCCTCACGACTGGCTGGTTGTCGCTACGGGGTTACAATCGAAGGACGAACGAACAAAGCGTTTGTTCAATAAAGGCAGTTTGATGCGTCTCAGGCGATATTTTGTATTGTCGTGTTGACTGCTACGCACAAGTTAGTGTGGCCTTTGTTATACGACTGCAGGACCTTTATCTGTTCGTTGCCACTTTGCTTCGTCTGATATTTCAGCACATTATGATAATCATCATTTTTCGGTTCTCTTTCCATGCATGATATTCACATGCAAGTGTTTTTCGTTTTGCATAAGCTTCGTATTAAGTAAAAGGGTTCGCTATTCCGTTATCTTGTATCGTTGTACTGCAAATGCCCATTTCCGTTGCTATGCATGATGAAAACGACCGAGTTTCGAAATGGCAAGTATACCAATACGCATGTCTAGGTGTGACAGATGTACCTACAAACAGACAGCGTTTTCTCTGTAATGCAGATCTACCTTTGTTGTGAATGCAGCTCTGTTTACTGTCCTCCATCTTGTCTTGTTTTCCAAATCTTCCTTTGTTGACTGTCGTGGCGAAAGCTATCGTGTTGTCGTGCATTTAGAGCGCACAGACTCAATCTTAGTTTTACGTTGGATTTTGTTCGCAATGCCAGATTATATAATCAGAGTGCTTCCGAATCCTTAGCCGAAATTAGTACTCTCTTCGTACCAGCTATAAATCAGATGATCTATTCAAGTTTTGGTTTTTATATGAACAGACAACTTAATTACGCGATTGACACAGTGAATTTAACTCTGTGATATCCGGTGGCAAAATGCGTGGTTTGTTTTCTTCTTAGGTAGGTAGATAAAGCGCCGATATAATATAGTTTTGTCTTTGTTTTTAGGTAACTTTATTATTTGATCCTTCTCGGCTTGGCATGTTCAATTTGCACAGAGCGATAAAAAATATCTACCCCGCATAGGGTAAATTTTTCGAGAACTTAAATTATTGTCGACACCCTATATTCGCGACGTTGTGCGTGTTTCCAGTTGCAATTCGATTACGCATAAGACGGTCGAAAACGTCGCCCTGCAGCCAGTTACTGACGAAGCGGAGTGGCTAATCTCCATTGCAGTGTGCGAATTTTCTCGTCGTATACTTCCTTTGCAAGCCTCCCCCCCCCCCCGCATGACGTAGTTCGGTCGTGTGTCTGTATGGATACAAAGATCCGTGATGCCTTCCACCGCACGTGCGGTGCGTGTGGCTCGTATACACGGTGCAGCTATTGCGTTTCCACTGCCGGAAGTTCTTGTGTAGGGCTGAGGTAAAGCGAGAACGCGTGTTGGAATACACAGGAGCTGGTGTCGGCCAACTGCATGCACCGTTTGTGAACCGGTTCTTCCTTTGTGCTCTCAGGATATGCATGGTCTGCTGCTGGGGCGCGTCTAGCAGCAATAACCTGTGTGTGAAGGGACGTAGAATGCTATGTTATCCCACTATTCTAAAAATTCGACATTTTATGCACTCATAAAATATATTGTGTAAACTGTATGTAACATGTATGTATAGTTTACTCCAGACATGTACAATAAATAGTTAATGCTCTGAATCCTGCGTACTTTTGATATTGCGTAGGTACATAGAATATTGTACAGCTACTTAGGACACCATACGTGTATGCAGGATATTCCTATATTCACACAGTACTGTGTGCCGACGATACTGTGCATACATTCAGGATACTGTGTATTTGGGATACTACTCCAATGCAACATACTTAGGATACTGCTCACCTAGAATATGTACTGTGTACATAGAATGCTGTGGATTGAAGACGCATATCATCTTATTTATAAGACTATTTTTCACAAATTTCGCTACAATAACATATCACACTAAGGTGAAATGCCATACTGCAAGCTCTCTATTCGTCTGTTACTGTAAGGCCTCCCGAATTACTGTTTCAAGAGAAGCCAAATATATATATATATATTGCAGAATGTTCACTGTGCCTGCAAGCCAATGAAATATTCGTTTGAAGGATTGTTGGGGTGACTTGCAAACACAAATCGATCGAACCAGGTCGCTAAACAGCCTATATAAACTAACGACTTGAGTCACACAAATCAAAAACATCAGAACTACATATATATACCTATTGGTAATTAGTTATACAGACTTTTAGCAAAGTACAGAGGAATAAAATATTGGGTGGCGTTTTGAATGCATCAAAAGCGTACAATGCTACCGACAGTCACGATACTGATTGTTTTATTGATGTGTTACAGAAAACTTCCGTTTGCTTTAAAAGCAGTCAATAACCCATTGCCCTGTTTTTACTGGCTAAGGTACCTACAACGCTTTTAATTGAATGTACAAGTAAACGCGTGTACTTATTTCAAGACTCTAGTATTGCTCCTTATACCTTCCAATTTTCTAAACTAAATTTAATCTATTCTAAGACTTGTCACAAAAAAAAAATGTCTAGAGAAATTGATGTAAAAAATCGACGTGGCAAATACTATGCCGTGATGCCAAAGTTTCAAGTACAAAGTACAATTTCATTTCATAAAGATTTCACAATTCTTCTGCTCGTGTTATTTTATGAACTATATATCTATATATAAATTTTTTATAGCAGTCATTATTGAGACTCGCTTCTGTGCTTGTTCAATACCTACGGTACTTGGAGCTGTGTACATACGCTCCAGTTCGCCCCTGCACTTTACGATGACATTTAAACCTCGTCTATTATTAAGAGCGCGATACCGCTGGCAGCTCAATGGGTTTTGTTGGACTCTATTGTCGAAAGGTTATTTATTCGAATCACTCAACTGATTTTCTTACATTAAACCAGTTGCTGCTTTACAAATTGGTGCTTGAACTTATTGTTGTACTTTACATGTAGCTATCCTATTTATCCATTGTATGCACTGCCATGATTATTTGTACTGTACAGAGTTACTGCACTCATGTAATCGGTCGATCGCTTCCCTTCAGTTAGCGTGGCAACTGAACCTCTACCTATACCTGCCGTCGCCCGCGTCAGCACGACGCCTACAATACCTGCTGACATTATCTAGAAAGTTCGATTTTCAATCAATTAAGTTCACACATGGGGATGGTATAATAAATATATAAAACCTAGCGTCTCACTGAAGTTAAATTAGTTACAGAAAGAATTGAATGTATCTGTACACACACTACACTGCGACTCATTGTTTGGCCTCGGGTAACCAACAGTATACGCTGCATCGGCTATATATATTCGATAGCTCGTAGCCAGTGCCGTCGCAAACCACATTAACCATCGGATGAAATGATTTTTCTATCCCGAATTGGGGACTGAAAACGTACCTACTTCCTTGTTCTGACGTTCAGGTAGTCAGCATACTCATGAGTCAATATCACGCTAGCACTATATGACCCCGGTACATTCATAAGCCGGGGAAATAAGTCATTATAGGCCAGGCATAAGCGTCGTATGGTCTTCTGCTTAAATTTTAACCAAAGTGAATTACAGTGCATAAGGTAGCAGTAGTTACAAAACCGCTGACATTTGACCTCTTTAGATTAGTGACCAAACTTCCTCATGAGCATGTTGCCCACCGCGTGGAGCTTCCGCCATTCTTTCTCTATATCTTGGGCACCACGAACATCAGCGATTTTGTGGCCCAAGTATGAGAAGCAGGCAGGTTTGTTTTCCATTTCTTAGGCAACTAGGTTTGATGTACAACCGACAGTTTTGACAGTATTATATTCGATACGGAGTTTGCAAGCTTCGTTCTCGCTAGTTTATAGTAGTTTTTGAAGGTCGCTGGAATGGGGAGAATAGCCGAACACATTTACTGCTTTATCATTAGTATGGCACCTTACTCCGGCTGCGTTCAGTTGGGTGTGGATCTAGTCAAAGAAGATATTAATGCGAATCGTGGTGAGTAACCCTCCCTGCCTTATGCCATAAGTCGTTCTAAGCCCTGGTGACATTACTGTTCCCCATTTCACGAAGCACTTTAGAGTTTGGCGCCAATATTTTTACAAATTTTGTCCCACTGTTAGCGTAGCAGGTAATCTACCTACTACCTCTACGTACCTATGCCTGCCGTGGTCAGCGTCAGCCCACCGCTCTGCAATGTTGCCATGTTTGCCGTGCAAACGAGCCCTCAAGGCTGCAGTCCTGTTAAGGAATGAGAGCTAACTGCTCGCTGCATTGCATCTTCAGTTCTGCCTTCAAAAAATACCTTGCTGTTAAATTTTTCGTTGTCTAAAGTAAAGAGATGTGAACCCGAGCAATTTATACATTAGCGGGGACGTCTTGTCCAGTATATTTTTCTTTTGCTTATAGTCGTTTGGTGCTCGTGGTTCTTTGCGATGCCTCTTCATGCCCTACTTTGGCTCATTTTGTTTTTTTTCAAGTCGTTCTCTATTTGATCGGTCGTGGAGTTTTGATATCGTTCTTTTCCAGTCCTTTCCGTACCTACCCCTTTGTAGTTTGCACTTCCCCGAGTTATGCATTTGAAAGTTTAAGTCGTTCAATCGACTGCGCCGTCCTTTACTGTAAAATCAAAATCGGGTCTTTCACAAGCAATCCCAAAGCTGATTTAGGTAAACCTCAATATTTTTGTGCAATAATTAACGTTTGGACTTGAAAGAAAACACAAAATCTTTAATGTGACCTCTGAAATGTATTCGTTAGCAAAAGTACATATACGTCAATATTAAAACGTTGGTATTGTAGACAATCATAGATTCCTGGTGTAGAATGTTATAAAACTTAAAAATACTGACTTAAAAATAATAGACATTTGCAGCATGAATGATTGTGATTGCGCACAAATGATCCATGCTAACGACATTATGTTAATTTGCTAATATTGTAACTGCATTTTTTTGTATATAGATACATAAAACGATTTTGGTTGTTGTTGTTTAGTGGCTTCCACGTTCTTCAGAAAACGTTTTATTACAGTTGACTGAATCAGGCAAAGGACTCACTTGGGAAGGGTGACTAGTAGAGTCTCTGGCTGTCTTATCTATGGCGTTCTTATGGAATGTTCGTTCCTTAATTAAGACTACTTTACTTCCGTTGTCTTTGTTTGTTTTCACATTACTTTGTTTTTGCTATAGGTACTTCAGGAAGTTTCTTTCGTAATGTATGTAGAAATCGCATACTGTTCATTAGCTTATTATTTATTGCACCTTTATATGTAGCTGTATACAATATATCTATTTACTTGGCGCGGCTTCGTCTCGTGGAATGGAACGCTATGCTTCTTTGCGGTACTTGAATAGTTAATTTATGTGTCACGAGAGAATATTATTTCCTTAAAGTGGCTTAAGGTCCACGACGAAAATATTGATGCACTACACAAACTTCTTTCCGTCTCAGCCCCAAGCGCCACTCCCCTCAGGGAAATGTCTCCTAACGTTGTGATATAAAAATAAAATATTAATTTGTAACATTACATTGTATATTGTAATGCATAACATTGTATTCTATTACTAGTAAACCCGAAGCGAACAAATGTATGATTGCTCAGCGATGGGTTGCACACAATTTCTCATTAGTTGTATTTTCTCTAGATTTGAAGTGAAAATATGTGGGTCATGTTTTTTATTTTGTCCAGTTAATTCTGTCTCCCTTAGAAATGCCTACTAGCGATTTCTATAGGTACGATTCCTATTGTTTGCAGTTTACTGTTATGAAGCGCTGTTTCTTCTGTGCATTGATTCATCATTTTTTGGCGTACTGCACATATGTCGCTGCGTGTTGAATGACTGCGATCTGTAGGGGCAGAGAGAATTAAAGTAGAAACAGTGTAATCTTAACTATAGTCTATTGTCTCTCTTCAGTCGTCGATGATGAAATGAAGATTCTACACAATACCTGACTGTTTAATATCGTTTGCAGTCACAATAGCCTTGTCACATTTTTACAGCTAAACTACACCGAGGAAAAGTAATGTTCCAAAAACCAACACGTCTTACCACGCCCTAACAGAACAAAGTGCAGTTTTCGTGCTGAACTGCATACAAGTATTTTCCGTCGGTGCAGAGGCAAGCGTGCTGATTATGGGGCGTTTTTCTTACCACATTTTCTTGCCTCTCGTATCCAGCACACACCTGAGTAACTCATCCTTTGCCTCTGTTTTATTTTTTAACGGGTGTAGAAGTTTCCAGACAAACCTATGAGGGCAACCTGGAAATTACTATGTATGATGTGCGTGTTTGTTGGATTTGCGCGATCGATCGATCGCGCTGCGCGTTTGGTGGATGTTGTAGGTATTAGGCCGTAATTTCGGGTAAGTTGAACTATATTCGGGTTTAATGTCGGGTTGGTTAGGGGAGGCAAGGACTGGGTTTTTTGTTTTCCACTTTAAAATTTGAACGATCCACCAAACGCGCAGCGCGATCGATCGATCGCGCAAATCCACCAAACGCGCACAGCATATACATACCTAGCATCCGTTTGGTGTATTCCTTTATTTCGTGTCCGCTCTTAAAGAAATAGAAGGCGAGAAATAGGCGGGTTGCAGATTTTGTAATTAAGTTACGTTTTCGTTGAGATCGATGGCAGGTTGCAAAAGATGGCGAAGGGAGTTCCTTCTCCCTTTATCTGAAGACACTTCTTGCTTGAAGCACCTCTTGAAATCGGAAAAATATGCATGCAGCTTCTGGAGTCCGATTTTATAACTTTTTACTTTCAGGTCACGACGTATAAATTCGGCAGATGGTCAACGGAGCGCTGTGGAGGTGATGATTTTTCACGGGCAGTAGATAATTATTTATTCTAGCTTACTGTCTTTTTTATTTGACGGAGCAGTTTTCTCCTCATGGGCCAAAAGTTCAGCATTTCAAATAAAGCAGATATTTGACTTGGAAAGACAGTATCAACGGCATCATTGCTACGGAGCGCTCACATGGTATATAAGCTGACCTGACAGGAGTGGCACTCAAGTTTATTGGAGTGGTTTACTCAAGATTTTACTTAGGTCTGTCAATATAGAAGACGTAAGGATGAGAGTACAACAAAGGATCATTGAAGATAATGAAGAAGCAAGTCAGAGAAGAGAGGATTCCGCACCGGCCTATAGGTATGAGGCAAACATATAGATTATTACGTGAATTTTTTCACGCACGGGTCCACTACTCAGATAATAGTTCTCCAGCTACTGGAATGGCACGGGTATATGCGTCTGGCCAAGGATTGTGCCCACACTACCTCTGCCTAGAGCTGCCGTGACCGTAGATCGCGTGTTGCCCTGTGTACCCTAATGCTGCCGTCATTACCTCCAGACTGTAATGTGCTGCACTATATTCATCTTTTCCGGCTGCTGGTGCGGTGCTATTGTGCTACACATGCTACGTGACGTGCCACCGTTATTTAGCTTGTGCAATATCCTCAGGTTCGAGACGTGTATGGCTTTGCGGATACCATTTCCCTGCAACTCGCTTAATTACCAAAAAGTGAATGTAGCTGTGTAGTTTCTCTCATTTTTTTTTGTGGGCTGGTATCGATAGCTTTATATGTAGTTGCATTTTGATATCACTTGCTCGCAAGCCAACATGACTAACAGTGACAGAAGCGTCTATGTATAGCAACACTGATTTTTTTTTTCGTTCAGAGGTTCACAATTAGATTTTTATGATATTTTCTATCAATTGCAGGCGTGTATCAGTTTGACGCAAGCCAAAATAGCTAACAATAACAGAAGTTGTTGAGCTAATTGCTCTGTGGAAACACTAATTTTATACTTTGGTGTTAATAGTTTTGCTTCAATGGTATTTTCATATCAATATCACTTGCGCCAAAGAACTGATAATACAGTTAACTGCTATTTTTTATGTATGAACTATTATGTTCCTTGACCACTGTATTTATATTCCTTTTTTATCGAGGACCCCAATTAGCGTGACCCCATAGGTCGCCTTATATTGCGGACGTCTTTTTGTCGTGTCCACTTTGCTTCTTTGCATTTCCATGATCCTACTTATCACTCTGTGGTCTGTTCTTCTTCTTCTTTCCCGATAGTGTTCCCATGCACGTTGATCCCGTGTGGGAACAACTTCGTGAGTGGGTTCCACGTTTCATCGACATCTGTGTGTTTCTTATTGCTTCCCCTGTTAAAACTGGGAACAAAATGCCAGTAGGTACCGTATTAACACTAATACCTAGTAGTCACAGGCTCACAAGGTAGATTAAGAGCAATAGTGGTAAAATGTTCTAACACCAACAGTCGTAACCCTACATTTTTTTTGTGGCCGCCATCAGCAGTTCAGATNTTCCCCTGTTAAAACTGGGAAAAAAATGCCAGTAGGTACCGTATTAACACTAATACCTAGTAGTCACAGGCTCACAAGGTAGATTAAGAGCAATAGTGGTAAAATGTTCTAACACCAACAGTCGTAACCCTACATTTTTTTTTGTGGCCGCCATCAGCAGTTCAGATCGTAGCTCAGCTTTCTGGTGAGGTCAGCTAAAACTTAGTTTGGAAATAATAGTATTTGCTTCAAAGCGAAGGAGCTGACCCCAGGGCGTCTATCGCCCTCGCCCGGGGCGGCCCGAGTGCCAGACGGCTTGCGTGAATTCCGCGACTAGCCTCCAAGATCAATACCCGTGAGCCCTGAATTGTTGTTCCGTTAGGATGGAGACACGCAGTACCTGGAATCTCTGAGCAATAAATTCGCCTCAGCGCTGGTAAACTTTCCGTGTTTGTGCTCTGATTATTTTACCAACATATTATGCTGAACCTATGCTGCTGCTCTTCCTCTTCCGTCCCAAATTACTGTTCTTGGTATTTCGAGTTAGATAGCGCATGCCCCTTTGTTTTTTCATCCTCTCTCTCTTTGGGTCATAGTAAACACTGCGGGTTAAGCAGACTTTAGCCACATAAGAGTCGTGTGCGATGTCAAGGCTGGTTCACATGCCAGTGTTTTAAGCCTGTTCCTCTGACAAGAGTCCGAATGTTTTATAGTGTCCTCGTAACCATAGCAGGTGTGTCAGGGAAAACATTTGCTAAATTCTTAACCCTCTTCATTAGGCAAGTGTCTCTCTGGCAAAGTTTTTAGTATATCTTCAAAGTTGCAGTGTATTAGCACTCCGAATGCTTTACACTTTTTTGCCATTTCACCAACGCCAACGCATAGTGACAGGCAGCTGAAACGCACATCAGGTTACCAAAACACACATTAAAGAGACTCGTGAGAACCGGCGGCATATTGGAACTCGTATACGCTAACTTCATGTGGTCGCTCTGAGAGTATTCGAAAATACGCTTCCCTATTTTTTGTTTTGTCAGTTCATTCATTCATTCAGCTGTTTATAATGAAAAAAGCACTGCGTGTCAAGCTCAAGTTTTCTCAGAGTTTCTTCGTAAATTTTACAGTGATGTTAACGTTGCTTCAAAAAACGACAAGAAAGTTAGTTCTGTATGAGCACAGCATGCATTCAAAATATAAATTTAGTTACCTGATTCTACTCGGAATGATTATTGTTGTTCTTTTGTAAAATTTATCATTTAATGAACGTTGATTTTTAGCAGTTTTGGTTTGACTATCGCTAGAGTACTTTCACTAGTACAGTGGTTACAGTTGAACACGTTCAACGGCATTAACTAAAATCGTCCAAATAAACTTATTGATTGGATGATACAAAAGAAGTGTTCATGTTGGTTGTTGCATCCTAAGCTTCATGGTTAATTACCTCCGCCAAGGAGGTTATGTTTTCGTCGTGTTTGTCTGTCTGTCACCAGGATAACTCAAAAAGTTATGAACCGATTTGGATGAAATTTACAGGGATTATTAGGTATGTTAGGAGGAACAGATAATTAATTTTTGGTGAAGATATGTCCATCCGTTTGTTTATTTGTTTGTCTGTGTCATTTTTCTCGATGCCATAACTCAAAAAGTTATGAATGGATTTTGATGAAATTAACATGAGTTGTTAGGTATATAACAAAGAGTAGATTACCATATTTTGGTGATGGTCCGTTTGTTCATTCGTTCGTTTGTCACTGTTTTTAATTTTATGCTTGTTAGCACAATAACTCAAAAAATAATGACTGGATCTTTATGAAATTTATAGGAGTTGTTAATAATAGTAAAAGACATAAATGACAAAATTTTGGTGCAGATCGGTTGGTTCGTTTGTATGTTTGACTCATATTTGTCATAACGTTTGTTAGCAGTATAACTCAAAAAGTAGTGAACGGATCTTCGAAAAAATTGAACAAGCTGTTATTAATATAAAAAGGCACAAATGATTAGATTTTGGAGTTTATGCAAAGAAAATTATGGTTTCAGAGCCAATTTGAATTTTTGCTACCGTTGCCTCACTTTGCGGAGGTATGTGCTCTCAGAGTGCTCTAGTTCCACATATTTTCAATTAAAATTTGTAATAAATCAAACGAGACTCCTTATCTTGAAGGCACTGATATTACGGACCTGCGGTAGCTACCTCACAAACTGCGGCACACCTGTGGTGTGCTACGCCATTCCAAGGCCTCCTATATTTAGTACGTCATTCTCGCCATTCGTCAACAGCTAGCTACTTCTACAAAGATCATTTCCCTGTAAAATGCATTAGCCTATGGAGATATTACCGGGATCGTAATCGTCTTCCCTTGCTATGTTTCTGTGTGGCGTTTTTACCCTAAGAAAATTTTCGGCTGCCCTGGAAGCTGTTTTGCTACTCTAGATTTGGGACGGCTACGCTTTCGGTTAGGGTATGGATGGCAGTAGTTTCACTGATCATCGAACATGCTGTATTCGTGTCGATCCAGTGCAGTCTCTGCTTGAAAGCGTTACAGCGCTATAGATCTGAATGCTCTTATAAAGCACAGCCTTAAAGATAGCTTACTTTTTGCTCCTTATTCGTAAGCCTGTCAATTGACGTTTTGATTAAGATATGGATTGGGCAGAAAGAAGGTCGACGTAAAATAAAAACTGCGTGTTATGAGTATCAGCGCCTTATGTTGCTAGGAGACGACTGGTACGTGTACCCTTCGCTTCGCCTCATAATGCAAAGCGTGCCCTGCTGGACACTCCAGGCGCCCAGGTCGATCCGTCTGATGTTTCAAGTAAAAAATGCATGCACTTGCGCCAGCGCATTTATTATGTTGCTAATTGTAGCATAACTCTGGACATCATTCGAAATAATTAAAGGTTTTTAATAGCGCGTCAGTTCGGAGCCAAATGATGTAGTAATAGTCACTGGTTGTGTCGCTTCATAGGGATGCTTTACCTGGAAATATACCTCATACTAGAAATACTGTACAACTTGCTTTCTTTTATTAATTCTTACATTTAGCGCATTGCAACCGAAATTTACGTACATCTGTGTCGTCCATTCTACATTTCATACGCACGTGCAGGAAATGTACCTACCTCGAGCTTTATTGTTTATCGAGAAAAATGTCGCATTATGAAGTTGGAGTTTCGGTGCTCGCGTTACGCGGCTCATAACGCTAGGAAATTAGTGGCAGGACGAGACCTCCCACACAAGAGTAAGGCCAAAGAGCGCCGCCGTTTCGTCATGCTCGTCCGTCCCGCTTTACTGTTATTGCTAAATGCCACGAGCGGCTCTCATATTGGCCTGGAAATGAGCCCGTTCTGTGTTTCAAGTCAGCGAACGCGGGCTTGTGTGCACTTCTGCGAACTAATGACCTCAATTGCATGTAATCTTTGGTCATCACGGCCCCGAGTTTGCTCTTCCCAGTATGCCATTGGAAAAAGTACGTCGTTAGCATCACGCCGACAGTTCACTGTTCGACAGAAGAGCTCTGTCACTGTCAGAATGTGCTGTACGTACATCGGTTTGTTCTGTCGTATCATCGCCAGCGAGTTGCCCGTGCTTTGTCAGACCGTGACCATGGAGAGATTTGCGTTGCAAGTGGAAGTGTGTCTTCTTCCGTCGGTACAACTGGAAGTGTGTCTTCTTCCGTCGCTACAACTGGAAGTGTGTCTTCTTCCGTCGTTACAAATGGAAGTGTGTCTTCTTCCGTCGTTACAACTGGAAGTGTGTCTTCTTCCGTCGCTACAATTGAAAGTGTGTCTTCTTCCGTCGTTACAACTGGAGGTGTGCCCTCATACACCATACACAAGCATCCATTGATGCTCCGTGCCATACAATTACAAGTGCTTCTTATAAATCAAACAGATGTAGCGACGGGATGTTTTTACGTGGTCGTACTAAAGAGTGACACTGCACCTGTATAAGCGCGGCTTCTTACACCCTGCACCATTGTCCTTTTAAAGTTATGCATATTCAGAACTTAGCCAGGATCGGAGATTTACTCTGCTCTTGGAACTGTGCCGTCTCTCGTATATACTGTATTTTTCTGTTCTTTGTCATGACTGGAGATTGTCACTGCAACTACGTTAAAGTATTTCTTCGGCTTTCAAACTGCCTGATACCAGATATTTAGAGTACCCTGGATGTACTGTTTTATGGCCTTATTCCACTGCGTTTCAGAAACTCGCACGCAAAACAGGAGCTTTTTCGGTGCATTTTCTCATGCTAAAGTAAAACAAATTTTTTTTTTTGTGCTTGCCATATTTTAGGAAAAGATTTAACACCCCGTATTGTTCCTGTTTTTTTTTGTGTGCTGTACCCTCTAGCGTTATTGTGATTAAATATATTTTCTGCTCGGAATCTGATTTTTTACTCTCAACCCACTAAAAACAAAAACAAAAAAAAAAATTTGGAAATTGTATTGTTGGATATTTTGTTTATGAAGTACACTAGTACTTATTGGATGACAATGCTTCTTATCTGCAGTGTCCGTTATCTGATGAGCATATATTGTACATGCGTGATTTTTTTCTGTTGATCGTTAATCGCCTTATGGTAGAGGTTTCTAGTAATTTATTTTTTAAATTTTCTTGAGCGCTCCTCGAGATGGATACCTTGTTTTATCTTACGATAGATATCGGGCATTACTCTTTTCTTACGGTACATCAAATTGCATAGTATCTTAATGCATTATTTTCTTTGGACAAAAAAAAATTGACAAACGATGTCTAGAGAATCATTCTTATCTAGATAAACAGCGATATTTTTTCTTTTTCCAGTGCCATCCATTATTGGCATTTCCGTATGCTTTATTCCGGTACATTTACCATCCGCGTGGCCGGCCGCCGGTGTCGAGTGTTTACGGTGCAAAGCCTGCCATTGCTTTTTAATATCCTCAGTGCATTTAACTTACGAACAACTGCGTCACTGAAGGGACATGTGCTGTTGTGCAGCGTCATAGCGACAGGGATTTCCGTGCCGCGTCGCTCTTGAGTTATCTCCGTTTGTTCAATGACATCAAGTCCTGTTTCTTTTTTGTCAGATGAATATATACTTCACTGGATCATTTTCTTTTCTTGCCTTTTTACCTACTGGCAGTGAGCTCTCATAGGCGCGTTCAAGTTTATTTTCTCCTACGAAATGCTTCTGTTTTACAGGTTAGAATATTCAAGTTCAGCGGAAAACAAAAATTGCCAAAACGTTAGTTGAATTAACTACGAGATGCGCGCAGGCGCTATTTTCAAATTGAGAAATATTTTGCTTCTCTCTTGTAGAAAAAATATATCACTATTTTTATTTATAAATTTGTAAACGGTATTTTAAACCTTATTAATGGCGGTAAGGTTAAATTTATTGCCTTGAGTCGTGTATACCTGAAAAGAAATACCTTTACCTCTAAACCAAATGAAAACTATACTTAAATTTACAAAGTACTGCAAAGAATATTCGTTTTATTAAGTTTACCGCCTGGAGAAAACTAGGATTTATATGTTTATCAGAGCAGAAGTACATCTGAAAGAGGTAAATTGCTGCAAAGAATATGTATACCGGTAGATATTTCATCAATCCTCTCGTACCAGATTTAAACATCGCGTTTCGTAGTAATATTACTATTTCTTACATCTGCAAATGCTTTCCGTAGCACGAAACTGTCAATCCATGGAAAGTAGATGAACAAGGGTGAAATGTCCCGAGTCATTACCGGGTGCCCTGATTTCTCTCAAGTTCATTGCTATAGGCCCGCGCATCTGCTGAAGAGAACGACATCTGCTAATGGACTACTTCATAGAAAGTTAATGGGAAAGCGATGGTCATAGCAGATGCTCCATTCCATTGAAGAACTGCATACTTACCGTATATGCCTCGGCAGTTGCCGACTATCCTCTTGGCAGTTTTTCGTTCAAGGGCCGTTTTGCTATGGCGCAACTATACACTGTGACTTTAAATTGGGTTTCAAAAGTGTATTTTGAGATCTGGTTCTTTTTATTCTTAACAACAATGATAACATCGTGGCTTGCTGGCAGTTTTTATATTTATCTTCTTTCTCTTTTCAGCATGTTCCCATGTTCGATGGCCAGCTATACCGAGATTCCAGTTTTAATTTGTCATACTCCACACCCCCTTTCAACCGGGGTGCTTAAAATAACGTACTTGTAATTAGTAAATCGGTTTTTGTAGAGTTCTTACCAGTTGTAACCATGTAAATTTAAGCTCATAGCTTAAAAACAAACTAGAGTAAGATATGAACGGCGAGATAACTTTTGCTATGATGAATGCCACAGCGGTTATTGCTCGCAGTTTAATAATTTAGAGAGAAGGAAATAAGGTGTAGCTATCTGCGTAAATTTGGTAATATAATGTTTCAGCAGTAGGTATGCTCAAAAAACGATCTTTTTTAAAATAATATTGCAAAGACGGAAGCAGTACGCATGTGTCATGGTAAATTTGCCGAAATTTTTATACCCTCGGGAAGCCGTTACGAAACTTACGTTAGTGGTAGAATTCTAAAGAGCTGCGAAAGTTCTGTGTTTACATGCTGAAGTTCGCGCGTTCACTTCTTTGCCAGTTAGATGAATTCTAACGATACTAGTGGACCCGTGCGTGAAGAATTAACGCAATAACCTATACGTTTGCCTATAATGCCTCGAGGCCGGTGCGGAATCTCCTCTTCTCTTATTTGCTTCTTAATTTTCTTCTTTTCTTCATTGATCCTTTATCGTGCTGGCATCCTTAGGTCTTCTATATAGACAGGCAGAAGTAACATC
>LQNS02278160.1:21112437-21124289 GCA_001587735.2 Parhyale hawaiensis
ACATGTAAATATTGTCTATAATTGTTATTCTTGTTCTCTACCATAAAAGGTTGTATCATATCTGTGCTACTGTTGTGTTAGCTGTGTGAAAAGTTTCAGTCTACTAATACTTTATTAAATTTGTAGTCACTTTCGTGTCTCGTGGTCGGGTTGACTGGTCACGGTGCTCATTACAGAAAACTATTTTCTTGAACAATTTTTTAGGAAATATATACTGGGGTATTACTCGATCGATCAAAGAAAAACTTCTGGAATGCTTGTAATTAGTAAGACCACTAATAATTTCCAATACGCAAAAGGTTCACCTAATATGTAACTTGTTCTCAGAACCTCAGTTATGACGTAGGTACATTGTTAGACTGAGACCAAAGCAGACCCAAAAGGTTCAGCGGGTACAATGCAGCCGCTGCCTTTGAAAGTGTTGATATCGTTGAACCAAAGGTAGTCCAATGTCCACGAAAGTTTGCTACCGGCCTGTCTAGGCTACGCCACTATACACTCGACAGGCCTAATTAACTACCCAAGCCACATTTGGGGCCGCCGCGCAGAAGCTGAATTGCTGTTTGAGCTTCTGCGGTGACCCTAATTGAGGGCCCTGGAACAATAGGGGCGTGGGGTCAATGCCTAAGGCTTAAATAATCGGGTCGTAGCTAGCACACCTGCCTGCAGTTGTGGGCAAGTCAAGCTCTAAAGGCTCAATTCTGCACCCAATTGAACGTGCCTTTAATAACATTTCTACTGTCAGCATTGCCTTAAGTAAAAACAGCTTTTGAAACTACGAAAAAACTTGTTCGAAGTGCAATGTAGCTGGATTATTTCGCAATGTATGAAACTTATTGCCATTCAGTTTTCTACAGCTTGACGCCAAGAGTAACTGTCCCACAGGGATTTTTTTTTTTTCCATAATTAGCCGAATAGAACGAAATTGCTTAACTAGTCCCTCTAACTAAAATTAGTGACATGACCTGTCCATTCAATGAGTATACTTTTCATTGCTACTAGCACCAAGCTCCTACAGAAGCTAAGTTGTATTAGTATTTCGGAGAGGTGAAGAAAACTGTAGGGAAATAATGTGTATATGGAGGTTACGTTAGTATTTTATGTGATATTATTGGACATCTAAATTTTCTTTGCAGCAAAAAAAAATGCATTTATAAAGTTGCCTCAATACATTAATGCAGAGTGAAAACTGCGGAGTCAAAATAAACGAAAAATAAAACTATTCCTTATTTTTAACTCAGTTCAATTCAGGGTTGCAGAAGTCAGCAAAAATGGTGCAATTGTAAGAATATGTCCTTCTCAAAGATGTGTACATATATATTTACCTAGATCTACTGCCTACTTACATTACAGTATCCAGTGCCTATCGCAAGCTTACATACGCGTAAACCATTGGTACAATTCATTCAAGTGCAGCCATGTTAATCCTGTGGCAGAGCAAATAACGAGCGACGGCGCTTGTCGAAAGGACTCACCAGATGTCGTTCAGCGCGACTGCTAGAGAAGCGCGATGGTAATCATGGTCTCCGGCTAGAAGCAATGCACACTGGTAGGAAGAATAACTGATCGTACAATCGTTAGGCGGTGTTAAGCAGTGCCCCATGTAATGTTCGTGGAGTTTCACTAATAGCTACCCGTATGATTCGTTTACATGAGCCTTGAAGCTCTTCTTCTAAATCTCACATTAAAATTTGCAGTGACGCTCTTTCAGGCTCAGCGGGGGTTCATTGTGCATAAGTTCCCCTACGGCAGTGGTTCTTAGACCTCTTACTCCTACACCCCTTTACAGATATATTTTTTCCTTCGAGCCCCCACCACCCCCCCTGGGATTTTTCTAAATAAATGTGGCACTTAGGCTTAGTACCAAATTGTCATAATTTATAAGTAAATCGTACTAAATGTGAAAATAAATAGAGATTTAGAGATTTCCCCCCCCCCGGTTAAGAACCACTGCTTTAAGGCTTTACCTAATACATGACCCTTTCTTACGACCTCTCGGTGGATCACCATTATTGTCGGCACCCACGCTTAATCGCCCATAAAAACTGATGACCTTAAATATAGTAATAATAATCTTTATAAACAAACGAAACTTACCCCAGAATGAGATCGTTGCTATATTATTAAACAGCTTCCATATAGGAAATTTTCGTTCCTTATCCGCAATAAGACAGCTTCTTATAGAACTTTCGTTGTATGTTTTAATATATGTGTACTGTACATGTATCATATTGTTGAGGTAATCGTGAAGTATATTAGGAGTTGAGAGCTGCTTTGGCAGTAGCTGTTATGTGATTTCGCATTAAATATAAATCAAAGAAAAAAATGTTTGGCTCTCCTTACCCTCCAGTCGTTATTACTGTTTTTGGTACGGCGCACCGGCGAACAAAGGCTATACTGCCTTGCAAAATGGAAATGACACGTAGTGTTGTTTACAGAAACGAGGAACCCATGCACGAGAGTGTCCTTACACAGAATAAACACACGTAGGAACCGAAAGTCGGGAAAGATGAGAAATAAATGTAGAAAGTATCATCTGTAAGAATATGAAAATAGAAGTAAAGATTTCGTCAAGGCCTAGCTATAACAAGCTATGGGTTCTTCTAATTCCCATAATATAAGTTGAGCGAACCTAACTAACCCTAAATAGTTTACACAAAGTAGAAGTGCCACCAGGGACACTACAAAGAAAGTATTTTGCATCTATTAGAGCCTTTGATAAGCACGAACCTGATCTACCATCACCTGACTCTGCGAGTGGGTAGCTTAAAACTACAGAATAAGTGTGTGTGGGGGAGGGGTCCCAACATTGTAAAATACAAATCTGTAGTCTAATCTTAATGTATTGCAGTAGTACTAGTAGTACAAAACTTTACTAGCGCATCAAAGACACACTGCCTATATCGCGCCGAACTATTCATGTGGTTTAACACAGGCTCGTGCGCCACTATGGCGCGAAGTACGTCTCGTTTCAAATAATCAATGATTTTTTTTTTTCTCGGCTTTATGCCGGTAGGTCTCAGATCCGAAGTGGTCAGTGCGCTACTGAGAGGAAAAAGGCACCAGTTGTGCATTTCCAACCCACGGGCACGGCTGAGCGCTGTTGCTCAGATACGCCGCACTGGGGGGGAAGGAAACGAAAAACAAGAAGTTAGAAGTCTAGTGGGAATAGGTCGGCAACCTCGATCAGCGGCCCACCTCCCGAAACAGAAGGAGAAGTATTGAGAGCCTACCTTACTTTCCAAAACTAATCTTTTCAGCAGGAACTGCAGCAAGCTGCAACATCCCCTACGGAGAAGGCAGCACTAGGGACCCTTACCTATACGTGTTGCTGAAAGTCCAATGCGCTCCACAGCTTCAAGACCACTTAAGAGCGGCCTCATTGTTCCAGAGGTACATCGCAATGCTAGCATCCATTAATGTTACATTCTCCAGTATCAATAGACATCAGTGTATGCGTGGTACAACTTCTCGACTGCGCTTTGGCACTCCCTTCACCCCAGCCATTTGGTCTGCAAATAAGACTCTCAACCCTAAGACAGCAGGCAAAATTTTATTGCCATGTCACTGACAAACTCTAAACAAAGGGTTATTATCACAGTCTATAGAGAGCCTTTACTTCCAACGTTGGCGGCAATAAGAGTATATATAATAAACTAGACTGCCCATTAACAATCTATTTTAAGTATGCCATTTTCTTCAGCTCGATTCATCAAGGTGTCTATTAGACTGTCTGTTTCCTACATTTGCACAGCCAGAGAAAAAATTTAGCACCTTTTTTATTTTAATTTATGAGATAAGTACACAGTACAAGGCTTTTTCAAGGCCAAAAACGTATATGCCAAGTACTACCATCCCAAGTAGGTAGCTACAATTCGATACATAGCTACACGTTTTTCTTTCTCAATTTAAATGATCACACTAGAAAAGTTCTTCTGAATGAATGACCGCAGAAATGGCTACAAATGACTCATGACACACGCAATTTGATTTTTTTCAGGACTTTTCACTTGATTTTAGCACTTTTTAGCACCTTGTCCATTTCAGCATTTTTAGCACCCTGTATACATACACCTTATTCATGGGCTTGGCGTGGACATATCCTTTCCTACGCTCGGTTAATTCCCTATGTATAATAATCAAGAAGGTGTACACGGTGACATACAAGCGAGATTGTCCGAGCTTTGGAAGTATATAGAATGAATAAATTGCTCAATAGGATTTAGTTAGAACACACTATCAATCTCTCCCCATCTGACCACACAGTTTGTCACAATCTAACAACACGGTTAGTTGGTTATTATTATATTCAGAAGTTTAAGACTCAGTTCCACAACAAAGGCGATATCACAGAGGAAAAACTAAGGACCTATAGTATGGCGATGGACACGTGGAACCCATGCACGAGCAGGGTTGGGCATTAAAAAACCCACCCAAAAACACCAAGCCGGTAGTGGGTTTTTCTTTAAAAAGAAGCATTTTTTTGGGCAAATATAAGCTGGATAGCAGTGATTAACAGTTTAAATTACTGTACTCAACAATACACTGCTAAATCCCAAATGGCATTATAATTGCACACACACTTCAAAAAATGTTCAGATCCCCTCTGTAAAATGTATTGGAGGGGCAAATTAGTTAAAAGAATACCAAGCAAAAAACTGACGACTTCAAAGTTCAAACTAATCAAAGAAATGTATTTATTAGTTAGAACCACAACTGGAAAAAGCATATTATTGGTGGACAGCATGAGTGAATCATTAGTAGCTAAGGTAATTATCAAAGTATATTACAAGTTTGCCATCAGAAGCTTCAACAAATGCAATTGTTGCCCAAATCTGAATTATGCTACGCAGAATGATGAGTTTATTGTGTTAGTGGGTCTTGCAGTAATGAACACAATGTTTACATCTGTATAGCTTTTTGCTAATAATTGACCTCTCAATATTAATTATAAAACGTTTTAGTCTTGAGTGCCAAAAGTTCTATAGCCTATCAGTTCAAGGGAGGTGGAAACCTTGAGAAAAGGCCAGATTTTATGTGGACAGTCAAGTCTTGGGTAGTTTATACCCTAAACAACATAGTAAATGCTTATTTGACTCTTACAATAATCTATTGGTGAGAAAAATAGTTTATGATTTCATTTCTTTGGACAGTTTACTTGAACATACTGCCCTTGCTATTTATATTATTTTTATATTCCTGGTTTTATCACCAGCACTTCGCCATATGACGTGATCCAAGCACCAAGTCTCAGTTTAGAATGTCTCATCAGCAAACGAATGTTTTTTATCTCAGCATTCCGGCCGGTAATGGATATAGGGCTATCCAGAATATACCCCTGAGGGTAGTGCTGCTCATGTCAACTGTGCTTGTGGTAGTAGGTTGCAATTTTTCACTTTCTTAAGCTCACTGGTCAGGAGTCTAAATGGCATACCTAGCTAATGTTTCGCCCTACTCTTTTGATAACATTGCCACCAACATGACTTGACTCGCCAAACGTTCCAATGCCCAAAAAATGTTTTTCCACCATAGCAAATACTGATTGCATAGATTCAATAGCCTCTTTTTTTCTGAGCTAATTATGTTCATGTGAAGTACATAAAAAACAAATTTTTTCATCAACAATTTGAATTCTGTCAAGGTCAATTAAGACTATAGGCTAGTTCCAAGAATGTGAAGCGTTTTGCCCAGGAAGCAAAGAATGCAACGCTCTTTGCTTCCTGGTTTTGCCATTCTCTGTCGTGTGAAGCAGGCTTAAACTGCTTCAGTGCAATTTTTTTTTTTTGGGGAGGGGGGAGAGGAATCAGGTTTTGTGGCAGTTTTTGCTGCCCAAGAATGAGATGACTTTAGGAAAGGCTGTGTATGCAACTACAGCGAATCAAATTTTGTTGGAGTTTTACATTTCTTACATTTGATTTACACGCATTTTACATTTCTTACCCAATTGCTTATGAAATGTCGGCATGAAAGGCTGTCGTAGCAACAACCTTTTAATATTATCATAACCACATAGCCTAATTAGGTACTTAAATCTTTACAAACTAAACTTATAATTGTATAGGGTTGAAGAGGAACTGCAAGTATTCCCTCTATATTATGTGGTTGATTAATTAGGCTTGGAAATGCTCAAAGCGACAACCATAATACAATGTAGAGGGCATTACACAAGATAAGGTAAGAGTAATTTTATGAGTAGAGTGAACAAGATCACATTGTAGAAAGAATCTTTACCTAGTGGAGAGGTTGAATGTTTTGAGTCGGCACTTTAGGAATTTTTCACATCTAGGTCAACCACCTGACAACATACAAAAGATTGTGGAGATGGTTCAATTCCTTCTAGGAATTTTTGGATAGAAAGATATGTATGCAATTGTACACTTATGCACACAAATATAGCTACACTTGGGGAAGACAGCATTATCACCTGTCTCACTTCATTCACTGGTGACAATCATCTTTCTCATTTTTTTTTTTGTGATAAATAGTTTAATTAGATTCCTCGACAATCAAAACATTTGCAACTTCTTTGGTTTTCAAAAATATTTATATACATAAGAGCAGTGCCTACTTATTAATGTAAATCTAGTTTGTTACTGAAGCAAGACTTGCTGTGGGGTCACAAGTAAAAGCAATAACTATAAGTCTTAAATGTACTAGCAATAGCTATCTGCGCTCCTACTCTGCTTGTCAAGTCAGTGAGGCAGCCTAATCAACATATGATATGCAGAAGAAATATTGACATTTTGCTCATACTGACTCACCATAGAATTTACTGAAGTTTTAACTACTACCTACCTTTTTATTATTCTTACAAAGTGCTCATATTGGCTACATCTAATAACTCTCTGACAGCTCTAACTAACACCCTGTATATGCCAAATGATTTCCATTGTCTGTATTTTTCCGACATTTTTGCAAGAGCTTTAGCTCCCAGCACAATGTTTGAATTTATTGATTTTCTGCACTTAGTTTGTGTTTTGCAGCAGGCTACAAAGAAATATGAAGAAAACTAGTCAATATGAATGATGAACTATACATTAACATTTATTAGTCAGTCATTAACTGATCAAAGAGTTGTTGGAGGAATAAGCTCTTTTAAAACACTTCGATGAGTGTGGAACAATGAAAAAGCATTATTTTTATCATTGGAAATCTTTCCCCCATAAACCCCCCAAAAAGCAAAAAAAAAAAATCCCCAAAAAACCCCCTACCCAGTGTTTTTTCTTTAAAAAAAAACCTTGGGTTTTTTCAACCCTGTATATGGGAACAGCAAGTCGAGAAAGAAGAGGAAGAACAGGGGAAAGAAAGTTCAGGAGTAGTAGTAGTAGAAGTTTTTACAAGCGCTTCAGTAGCACACTGCCTATATGGCGCCGAACAATTCCTGTGTTTAACCACAGGCTCGTGCGCTGGCTACGGCCCGTTTTAAATTGCCAATGATTTTTGTCTCGGCTTTTCTGCCGGTAGGTCTCACAGTGGTCAGTGCGCTACTGACAGGAAAAAGGCGCAAGTTGAGCATCTCCAACCCCCGGGCGCGGCTGAACGCTTTCGCTCAGCTACGNAACTTTTTCTCCATAACCCCCCAAAAAAAAAAAAAAAAAAAAAAAAAAAAAAAAAAAAAAACGCCCCAAAAACCCACTACCCAGTTTTTTTTTAACCTTAGGTTTTTCCAAGCCTGTGCATGGGAACATCAAGTCGGGAAAGAAGAGGAAGAACAGATGAAAGAAAGTTCAGGAGTAGGAGTAGTAGTAGTAGAATAGGATAGTAGTAGTAGTAGAAGTTTTTACTAGCGCTTCAGTGGCACACTGCCTATATTGCGCCGAACAATTCCTGTGTTTAACCACAGGCTCGTGCGCTGACTACGGAGCGTTTTAAATTGCCAATGATTTTTGTCTCTGCTTTTCTGCCGGTAGGACTGAGTGGTCAGTGCGCTACTGACAGGAAAAAAAGGCGCAAATTGAGCATCTCGAACCCCCGGGCGCGGCTGAACGGTTTCGTTCAGCTACGCCGCACAGGGAAGGAAACGAAATACAAGAGGGTAGAAGTCTAGAGGGAAAAGGTCAGCCACCTCCCGAAACAGAAGGGGAAGTACTGTATTGAGAGCCTACCTAACTCTACAAAACTAACCTCGTCAGCAGGAACTGCGGCAAGTTGAAACATCCCCTGCGGAGAAGGCACTAGGGAACCTTGGGTTTAGAGGCCCAAATATATTGTGGCAGGGAAAGGGCCCGCCAGAATATACCCCTGGAAGCAAGATCAAGAGTATGAGATGGGTAGGAAGCAAAGTGGGCACGAAATACAGACGTCATGAAGGCTTAGCTAATGGCTAAGGTAACCGACAGGGTCCCCCTGGGGGCGCTGCTCTCCATACATAGGATGGGCGGGCGAACCTAACCTCCATAGCCTATGGCACATCCTACTGTAGGCTATGACTCCTGAGGTGTTGGTTGGTTGCTGGGTCGCTGCGTCCCGATGTGAAGATTAAATAGGAGAAAATTCATCGGGCGAGAGCAAGAAAGGCCAATTTTTTTATATCTTGAAGCTGAAGACGCCTCTACGGTGTATCATAGATACTCGACTGTACTTCCTTCCCTAAGTGAATATTTATCTTTAAGCTCATAATGCGTGAACTGAATGGAAGCTCAACAAAAGAAATACATTGATGAGAACAAACTAGAAGAGTGAAGGCAACAGGCTACGAGCATTGCACTTAATATACAATAGTACTTGGCTCACGAGGGCAAAACTTACGTGCCATTCGTCACTCGTTTCCTTGTTTCTTAAAGTAGCAAATCAAAATCCAGGTAACATCGAGTTACACATACAACCTCCCTTGCCGATTGTTATAGCATTTCAAATAATTCAGAGGGCAATATAAAATACGGGGAATTGAGTAACAAGTTACTGAATAGCTTACTGAAATGTGTACCGGTATGTCAAAGCAACACTGAAAGTTGAAGCTACTTAAGTATGAAGTTTAATAAGGAAGGTTAATAAAACCCACATAGAATAGATAGGTAGCATAATTTACTTTCTTTCTACTCAGGAATTGCAAGCCTGCCCCACCAATGAACATTGCTTATACATTAGTAATTCAATAAGGTCCCAGCATGCATACGACATAAGAATATAAAATACATCTACAGTCAATTGGTAAATTTACCCGCAATCAAATTGCACTTCCAAATGACTTTACAGTACTTTCAATGTCCATACTAATGTGATCGTTCAGGTTACAGAAATTCTATCACAAAGATAGCCCAAGACAACAACAGTAATACGTACGATCACAATTATTTCTGTAGATTGTCATTATTTCAATGATCATCGATTGTTAATGCCATTGCCTAGTTCAATCAGGAATAAAATTTAATGATTAAACATGCAAAATAAGTTTGGTTTTATGAAACTGCAATTTTCCACAAAATTTTTCTTTGATTTTTTTCTAGCAGAAGTTCTCCATGAATAAATTAATAAATTAAGCGAACAGTGTCATGGAAGGTTAAAAAAAAATAATTACTATTTTTTAGGTCGGTGCGTAGGTAATTTAGATCAAACTTGGGGTAGATGCAGTAAAAGAAGATATAAATGCAAGTATTGTACAACAGACAAAGTGAACAGATGAGTCACCCTACATCTCGCAAAAAAAATATCCACTGGTCCTTTAAAAATCCAGCCAGACTGATATATGAATAATTAAAAGATAGGTAGTCAGTGCACTTGAGAGTAAATATGACACATATATAATTCAGTAGTAACGACAGAATTATTTTGTAGTAAAACAGAATTATTCTGTAGTAACAACAGAAATAAACGAAAATACATCACGAAATTGTACCGAGCACAGCATAAGTGCTGTATAAAATGCAGTGTGTAGCTTGATCAATAAGCTGTCATCCATGCAATTAATTGTGCTTCAAAAGTAAAGTGTGTTTCGGTATTAGAAAGGAATAACACAAGAAGGATACGGATGTGAGGTAACTGAGGTCCAGAACTGTATCATCATAGATCAGTGTACACACTGCATCAATAATACATTAACAAAAATCAACGTAGTTACTGAAGATAATAAAATGACATGCAACAACACTACCTTCGGGCGGCATCATGGGCTTATGGCACTAGCCAACAACACTACAGCGATACGCGACTTACCATTTCTTCAGTAGGCTAACAAGAATTTTCGTGATTCATTCAATTTGACAAAGCAATGGCGAAACCAAAGCTTAGTTATTTTATTTATACTTTCCCCCGCCATATCGCATGACGCGTACAGTAATTTCATTTTCCAGCTGGAAAGCGAACCGTCAAACATTAAGGTCGCTTGAAAAAAAAACAGTTAGTGAGGGAAAAGCAGTAGTACCTAATCAATCCAACCACAGGTGGTATCTTGATAGGTCAAAATTTAGGGTCTCTTCACAGTAGCCAGATAAATGTTCTGAAATATTTGAGGTTCCGAGTGTTGAATACAAGCGAACTTATACGCAACAACCACAATTTTACTTAGGCAACCCAAACTCCCAAAGGGCAACAAACCTTCATTAACTAACTACCTTGGAAACAGATAAAAATCAACAAACGCAGTGCTTGGCCAACACACCTTCCACTACGCGACGCGTGATGTGCAGATGATTGATATGAGGAAGTGCAAGCGTGAAAGGTTCGCTAATTCCTAAATGAAGCTAACTAACGCATTCTACAGGGAGCCTGCAGCGCGAGCTTGCGAAGGGAGAAGGACGAGATGGACACGCCAATCACAAACAGACCAAAGGCTCCTTTATGGACGGCAGCGTCTGCCTTCCTCTGGCTCTGGGTCTGAAATAGACGATACTTATTAGTAAAAACAAGACAATTTGCCTATTGCGTGCAATGCAAATAGGCCTATACGGAAAACTAATCATTGGCTAGAAAAAAAGAAAAATTCTCTTCTCTACAATGTAAACAGCTGCCAATAACTAACTACATCCAGATATTACAACAAAAAGTGTGAATCTGAAAGCAACACCACCATTATCAACATAACTATTCGATACTCGGCCTCAATAACTTTTTTTTATTAAATAAACGAACTCCGAATCCATCCTCGAGTATATCCAATCTATAACATCAAGTCACCAACAATCTACAGGTGCCGTAATAGAGGCGACGGTACCATTTACTTTTGAGTCTACGAGCTATAGAAGAAGCATCGAGTTCTGAACTAGCTTTTAGATTAGATAGGCGGCAATAGACGAACCAAGAGGCCCATTACCAAAGAGACACCAGAACATACGCCCTGGCCCTCTATGAGCTAATGCCATTAATTTATGTTAGTAGGATGTAGAGAACTGGGGAAACAAAAGGAGAAAAAATGGAAGACGAAAGAAAACAAAGAAAGAAAAAGAAGGAGACGAATCACAGCCAAAGAGATGATCATGAATGCACGCAAGCATAATCGATAGCCGCTGCTTTTCGAAGCTTAAAAATATAGATGGAGCGAAAGTGAGAAGAATTTGGCTTAAGATGGCCTGGGAAGCTATGGCCGTTCAGTGCTTGCGACTCGTGGAGAGGAGTTCTTAGCTGTGTAGGATGTCTGTCCCAATGTATTATGTATGACAAGACGTTTTTAAATGAGTAAAACCGACTCCGCACCAACAACGTCGGAAGGGAGTCTATTCCAAATGCTGACTATGAAATAGGGAAAGAACTGCTGACTCAAGGTTGTTCTTCAAGCTTTATGCTTAAGTTTTTGACTGTTGTTTCGCAAGCGATCATTAAGGTCTCTATCAAAGTGTCCCATTATAGGTACGTCGTTGAAGCCATTCAAGTAACTACTTGAATATTTCTATTAGTTGCCCCCTGAGTCGTCTTTGCTC
>LQNS02278160.1:21163905-21182428 GCA_001587735.2 Parhyale hawaiensis
AAATTTATGATAGAATTCCATCATTGGCCCGCTTTGATTATTTTTACAAGGCTCAATTATTCGAAAGAAAATATAGAATATTATTTTTAGAATGAGAGTATATTTGTGCAGCTAATCTTCTCCTCATCCACGTCCTATGGTAGTCCTGTTGTGAGAAGAGGAAAATAGGAAAATAATTTCTCTGTGCTAAATAACTGAAGTTAATTAGTTTAGTTAATTAAATAAGGAGAGGAACTGAAGGAAATTAAAATTGGTACTTAACTGATGGTATGTTGGTTATGCAGAAGTTGCTGATTAGTTCTTGAGTACGACTCCTGTAGGTGATGCTGGCCACTATTGTTTCTGTCCGAAGTCACATCGGCGTCCAAAGTCACCCCGTTTTAGTAGCAGAACTCATTGTACAATTCAGTGGAAGGAGTTGGTGCGGCGTGACGATAGTTTGCGCCGTAAAGTTGCATTGTAATCTCGGAGGAATCACGCGGGGCTCTGATGGTTCTGTCGGTATCGGGGATGCAAAGAGCGTCATTCGTTGCTTCGTGGTCGGTACTGACGGTGCTGATGGTGCTAACGCCCTGCACAATTTGTGATAGGCTTTAATTCCGTTCATAGCCTTTCGCCCTACTTTCTACATTCCTTTTGGCCTACTCTTGTGATGAGGTTATATAAATTTAATTATTTTTATTTAATTTTAAATTTGATTAAGTTATTCTCGGCAACTAGGATTGTCAAACCAAAAGGATGTGGACAGAGGACTTATGTATTTAAACATATGTGACTACTTTTCATGCAAGTTAGATACGTAATTTTTAGTAATTTATTCATCTTGATTATTTCTCTAGGTTTCACCTTAAATGGGAGCTCCCAAGGTAAAAAATAATCAATAACCAAGAAAGCATAGTCAAAATGAAGCTAAGGGCAGGCTGTGTCGTATGCCTTTTAAGATCAAAGAAGACAAATAGTGTACCATTTAGGAGTCTTGTTCTCTATTTTGTTTACGCACGGTGGCGTCAGTGGTGCTACGGGACTGTCGGAAATCGTGTTGCACGTTGCAGAGGAGCTTGTTGGCTTCCAAATATTTCATCAGGCGGATGTTCACGACTTGCTCCATGATGTTTCCGAGGCAGTTAGTCAACGCAATGGAAGGGTAGCGACTTGGTTCCGAGGGAGCTTTGCCTGCTTCCATGAAAGAAAGTACAGTGGTGAGGCACCAGTGTTCCGGATAGTTGTGCGTTGTCCAAATTTTGTTGTATATCGTCATGAGTGCTGGAATCGCTGTATGGTGCATTCGTTTCATCATCTTGTAGCGTATACCATCAGGGCCGGGACTTTGTATATTTGCTTTGTGTGAAGGCGTTATAGACTTCCAATGCAGTGAACGGATCGTTGTATGGCACCTCGTCGTCTTCGTGATGGGTAGCAAAGTTCAAGGGGTCTTGTTCCGATTTTTTTTTTCTCGCCTGAGAGGCTCGTAAGTCGCGCCACTGCTGACCTCGCTAAAATGTCGAGCCAAGCGGTCGGCGATCTAGTCAGATTCCACAATGGTCACGCCATTCTCCTTTATACAAGGAGGGCCGTGGCGTGGTTTACCGGTCATCTTTTTAACGCGTTGCCAGACCTAGCTCATTGGAAAAGAATGGGCGCGAAAAACAGGCGTTCCAAAGGCCTAGCTTGGGGAACCTACAGGGTTCTTTTGGAGGCGCTGCTTCCCATAACATAGGATCGGCGAACCTATCTAACCGTATGGCCCCTGAGGATCATACCACAGGTCTGACACAATATATATAACACTTGAATCAAGGTTGAGCTCTAGACAGTCCCAGATCTTTACCGGGAGAAGGAGGGCCAACTGATATCCTTAGGGCATTTGGGGAAGCGGTGGACCCGTGCCATAAGTGCCAACTGATTCGCCACTGCTTGCTGTGGTAACACTTGAAATCAATTACACAAGACTTAGCAGTAGCAGCAGTATTATAAGAAGATTTAAGCCGCCCTAAATAAGTACTAAGCTCTTCCAAGAGAGGAAAAGGAAGGGACATATAGTATGTCCATAGAAAAACGGGGAACCCAAGCACGAAGGTGTTCCCACACAGGCTCAACGCGCATGGGAACAGCAAGACGGGAAAGAAGAGGAAGAACAGATAACAGTAATATCAGTAGGAGTATGAAAGTGGAAGGAAGCAAAGTGGGCACGAAAGACAGACGTCCCGAAGGCCTATCTAATGGCTAACGTAACTTACACAAACCCCTTGGGGGCACTACTCCCCATAACATAGGATGGGCGAACCTAACCCTTTGGTCCATCCTATGCTCCCTGAGGGGGAAGATCTTAGCTGCTAGCTACATGCGGAAAGAACCAAACACTAAGTTATTCGCAATGGAACCTGCGAACGATATGCTATATTATTTGATCACATGGATAAAGGCACTTTAATCTTATAAGCTTTAAATAAGTCGGGTGATAATTTTCAAAAATTTTATCAAATAAGAAAATATGAATACTGTACTCACTACACAATGACAATGTTATTATCATTATTATTATAATCAAATTTTCCCGCCGTATCAGATACGAAGACTATATAACAGCGATATAATTTCAGAGAATGGGTATGAGGTTTAAGGAGATAAGTATTTCAAGGAGTGGTAGTAAAAAAGTTTCTTAAGAGGGTTTTTATCAGGTTGTAAAATTTTTTAGAGTGTTACGAGTGGTTTAGTTCAGTTAGAGCGAGTCAAATAGGTGGAGGGCGTATAAGAAACGTTGAAGCGGTCCTTGATAGTTTGCAATTTCTCCACACAGGATTTCAGTGAGTATATTGGGTCGGCGATCCAACACAGCCGTAGGGCGTCATGGTGCGGACTTCAAGCAATATATGCTCGACTGAGAGGGGTACAACGCAATTGTTACATACGATCGAGTATTCCATTGCAAAATGGAGAACATTTGTTTCTCGAAAGATAAATTAGTACATTCTATCAGGAGTTTGATTTGACGTATCTATTGCCTTGGATCACTGGGATATGATCATAGCAGGATTTATCTTCTGGTTTGGTGCTCTGTGATGCACGCTTTGTAGTGTTAGTCTCATCCACATGTGGGGATGGGTCTCGTCCTCGCTTCTCCGCTCAGGCTACAACACTTTTGATCTTTGCATCCGTAGGGCCAGAGAGACGTCCGCGCGGTACAGACAAGGAGCGAATTCGCGTCTCCTTCTAGCTGCTTTGGCTGACATAGTGCCAGTTGTAGGGTAATATCCTTCGACTGTAGGGTTCTCCCGTATATATATAGTGTCTCAGGAGGGGTCGGAGGTATATATTCTCCAGTTATTTTCTTAAAAGTATATTGTGGGGTTGACACTGATTTTGGCTGTGACGTTGGTTGTGGCAGGAGATGCTTTTGAGGTCGTAGGGTCATGTATGGGGATGGCTTTGGAAGGTTTAGGGGTTGAAGTAGTGGGTTTTATAGACTGTGGTGGGTTCTGTGTTGTCTGTTTTGTTCTGGTTTTGTCTTGTACAGGTCGTGCAGTTTGCTGTGTATAGGCTTCTCGGTGGTCGCGGTACTAGAAACAGACTTGGTTTGGGGTCCTGAGCTCGTGGTTGCCATTGTTGTTTTAGTTTTAGGGATGGTAAGTTTGGCTTGGTTTCCAGTGGTCGCTGGTTGTCCGGTATGTTCTGAGGTTGTTCCAATCCGCTGAATTGCAAAGCTATAGCTCTTGCCTTGTTCTCTATACCAGTCTGTGACTATGTCTTTCGCTAGTGAAAATGGTATATGGTCTATGACCAAAGTGGCAAGGATCTCTCGACGGTAAATGTAATTGGGGCAAGACGAGTTGTTTGATGCGTGTGAGTCACCGCAGTTGACGCACACTTGGGGGAGGTGGAGGTGCAGGGCTCCCCATTGTGTTCAGTTGAGCCACATCGGACACAAGTGGTTGTCTCTTGTCGACATCGTGTCTTGGTGTGGCCAAGTTTTTGGCACTTTGTGCACCTTACTGGGTTTGGGATGTATGGTTCAACATATTGTGCATGCCAAGAATTCAGTTGAATGATAGATGTGAGGGTCGTTCGAATGAAAATTAGAATGTATTGACTTGTAGGTACAAGTTTATCATTTTGTTTTATCTTCATACGTTCAAGCTTCTGTACTCCTTGGTCTTGGGAGGATTTCCAGTAGTTGTTCATCAGGTGTGTTTGTCATAGCTCGGCTGTAGACAGTTCCGGGTCGGATGTAGCTGGGTTGTGACTATATTCTTTCCAAGGTGGGTTAGTGAGTCTAAGAGTTGCGCTTGTCGTTGTTCAGCAATTTCGATAAGTAGAGTGTTCTTTGACAGTTTTTCTAAGTGGTCCTATTTTTCTTTCGCAGGTCATTGTCAACAGCGTCGATATCCACGTCACTGTTAAGGTCAGAGCCAGGGAATGTGATTATATAGTAAGCTGGGTGAGGTTTTTTCGTGCCTTTCTCCAGTTGGAGCAGATGGCGTAGGTTGAGTGGCTTAGGTTTTGGTTTAAATGGTCGCTTGTTGAAATTTTCAGGGGGCTCATAGGACTCCAGAGTGTAGTGCCGAGAGGCTGCGTCTTTGTGAATTGCAGTCAGAGTCGCTGAAGGAGACGGAGCTCCCGCAGGCGGCCTCGAGGTTGTCAATTCCCGGACGCCGCCGCTAGGAGTTTTTGTAGTTGAGCCAGTGTGTTTGCGAGTTGCGAGTCTGAGCTGGATCATCAATAGGGCTCGACGTAGCCAGCCCGCTAGTCGAGTTATGGGTGATGGGTGGCCGACTTCCATCAGGCGACGCAGAGGTGGAGGTACCTTCAGCAGCCGTAGGCCCGTTCATAATGGTCGGCCCAGGCTCCGGATAACTCGGCTCCAAGTCACCCGGGGCCAGCGCCGACCCTCCCACCTCCTCCACGTCAGGACCGTACTGGGGGTCAGCAGCCGTTGGGCTGCCGCCCCCAGCTTTTTCATTAATTGACTCCTTCATTTCGGGTTTTGTTGTTGGCCATGTCACCCGGTACCCTCCGCCCTATGGCACACTTCAAACGTGCAAGGCGGGGACTGTGCCTGACCTCCAGGGCACCACCAACCCTAGAGTCAAGTAAACCCACACCACCCCAGGGGGCGGCGTGTCTATGGCCGGGGAGGGAGTAGCCCTGCGGACCGGGTCCAGCCCATGTTGACGGTACCGACCCCATGCCCGCGGGGCATATTGGTTAGTGAGTCGGTGTTTGTTGGCAGCAAACATCCACTCTCTGCCGGGGCCACTGGAAAATACTTTTTTTTTTTTTAAATTCCATTTTTTAGAAAAAAACGCACGGACATTTAGTTTGCATTAAACTCTTGTGAATATTATTTGTGGAGCGCAGTTCAAGAATATAAAATCACAAAAGAACAAAGAGTCTCTTTGCTCTCCATCAAGCAACATGGATGGCAATCCATAAATCCAGATGAAGGTTAAGGTCAATGCCTTTATTCGTACGTTACACTAAGTAAACAAAACAGTCTGTGCCATTCACAATATATTCAAATTGCTTCATTTTCCCTATTGTTCTCGCGTCATCAACAACGAACAAAAATTAAATTAGTCCCTAACTTATCTTTCCAATCCAGTTATGCTCGACACTTCGAACACCGGTATATAATAATACCTACATATCCACCGCATTCACTGTGATCCTTGTGAATGGAGTCAAATCTTTCCAGATTGTAAAGCGCGCACAATCATGTTCTCTACGTCCACCTCTCGGCCACCTCCACTACTGAAGAAAATGTTAAAAATGAAAAATCACGAAAACGCATTAAAAACCGCCAATCTACCTGGTGAGAAATACGAAGCCGCTCTGCAAGAACACAACTTAAGTTATTCATAAATTATCATGATTCCTCTAGCACATCTCCTGCCAAGTTTCGATATTGAGAGGGATAATAAAATAACGAATTGTTGAAAAATAATATCCTTAAGCGTTGGCAATATGTACAAAGCATGCTGCCAAATTTATAATACAGCATTATTATACTCTAACGGCCACAGAGATTTCATGTGTAAGCAGTAGTGTGTAGGGATATGGGACTTTGTCTCCAATAACTAATTTTAATGAGACAAATATGCTTTAAAATCGATATTTAAATATGAAACAATATGCAAGAGATGTGAAACACCAATGAAAAATTTTGCAGCCAATTGAACTTTGGAATACGAGTGAAAGCAGGTATTTGTTGGATCCAGGGCTCCAACTGATACCAGGTATCAAAGTGAAACCTGGTATCTAATTTAAACTAAGCAACTAACCTGAAATACAGCCGAAGTGACATAATACAAAATTGTTCTCAAGTCAACAGTGAAAAAAAAAATCTACAAGCCAATTTTTAAAAATATAACAAACATGATACATTAGGAAATAAAGGGGTAACTATGAGTGAAAAGTCAAATATTTAGAACAACATGGAGGAAGTCCCAGGGTGCGTCCTTCAGTTCAATTCCATCGACACAACCTGATCCAATTAGCATTAAATTGTACAAAATTTGAAAAAGGCGAGCCCGGCCCGCGGATTTCGCATCGGGTTTCAAGCGTTAATTACAAACAGATAACGCTGGAACTGGCCTATGCTCATACAAGCGACGCAGGATTGAATGTTAGGTCACCTCAGGCTCGACTGGTTTGCGTTCAACGCATGAAACTCTAATTCAACTGGCGAATAACACCGCTCAGCATTTGAGTTTCAACACAATTCAAAGCTTATCGCATTTTTTAAAATTATCTCGAAGGAAAAAGGCCGCTCAAATGCACCCATGGGATAATAAAATGTTAGAAACTGACCGAATTGGACAGGCCGACGGTGTTCATATTAATTACTGCGCTGGCCAACTGTATAACAAAGCTATATTACAGTTTTCCTCGGACTTTTCTCCTTGCATAACTACATGAACGTTACACTCGACGGTCATAACAATGCAATGACACAAGGCCAGCCAACAGTGAAAATATTGATGAAGGGATTATGCTACAACAGCACAACACACACACAAACATAAACAGTGTAAGCACGGAATTGTACACAGCGTAACTGCATAGTGATGACACTCGTCGTAATGTCATACTAAAACGGAACGTTTTTAGCATACCTTCAGGCACGATGAACAAAGTGCTCTTCAATCAACATCAACAATCCGCATGGTGTCTCACGCATAACAACATAAAACAACTACGCTAAGGATTTCCGTACCTAGGGACAAGTCAGTTTGAGCCCCTAGCGAAGCCTATCTTCCGGTGACAACGTAAAAGCTGCGTTCCACGTAAAAAGTGCTACCAATACCCTGGCCCACACACGCCCAGCAACCCCCCCCCCCCATGCTGTTGATGTATTTTTTCTATCCATTCCTTCCTTCGCCGAGACACAAAACAAAACAGGCGAAAGGCAAGCAGAAGAATGCGCAACTACATAACATAGGCGCATTGTAATAACAGGCAAGCTAAGCTACCCCAAATGAAAAAAGCTTGCTGCAATCCAAAATGCGGTGACTGTAAGCGGTTACTCGCAGTTGGGACAGCTCTTCAGGCGGTGTAGGTAGGTTTATGGTTTATGACCGCAGGGCACCACTGACAAAACACGCGTTAGGGCAAAAACATACCAAAAGCAGTTCAGCGAGAAGCTGGTAGTTTTTGAGAGGCACGAATTGCATTGGAGCGCGCACGCCGAACAGCGGCAGTTGAGCATGTCGCTGCCATTGTTCGGTGTGCGGGCTCCAATGCATTCCGTGCTTCACAAACACTGCCAGCCTGCCTGCCAGCTTCTCGCTGAACTGCAGCACGGTTCAGGCACAGGAGGATCCAATTTTTTATTTTCCCGTGGGTCGCGACCTCTCGTCCCAGGACGCTACGGTTGGTCCCCCCGCCCGAAACTCTAGGCTATACCTGCTAGTAATCTCAAGTACCACAAGCGACAACGGCCAAGTGAGAACAGTGACACAACCTAAGTGCTAACAACACACAATAAAACAAAAGGTGTCATCGAAAGCCACACGAAATTAAGCCCAATGGGTTTGACTTGTTCGACACTCCAGAGAGGTGCACTGCCTTCGTACTGTTCAATCAGGCAATACCCTTAATTAATTACCATCGAGACGTACGAGGCAATCGATGAGAAGTAAAACGTCATCTGCCAGGAAACACTTCCTTTTCAACCGAATTACAATCACAAACAAGTCATTCCCATGAACAATGAACCAAACCCAGAATCAGCCAGTTCCTACCTCCTGCACTATGATGACTGTATTACTACCACATATACAGGTTGCGCCGCAAGCAGTAAGAAGCCAGCACTCAAGTTTTTCTCTCATAATATATACATTTACACTGAGAAGCATGCAAATTCATCACCTGGTAAATTGACGACCTGCTAAAATAATTACGATCTACCAGGTGGTACATTTACCAAGTGATGAGTTTACCAGGCAATGGATGAACGAGGCGACAAACCTACCGGAAATTAACGCATCCGGTGATAAATTTGCCGAAAAGAATTTATCCCCGATAAAGATAGAGAGAACCACTCACATTGCAGGGCTGAAGAAGAAATCAAACACTGAAAAAATTATCATGTTAAAAAGGAAACAGAGAAACCCACGATAAATGCAATATAATGTAGACAATAGCGAGAGTATTGCTAGTTCTAGCCCAACTGTTTCAACTACTCTGAGCTTCCGTCGAGTTACAGATAAAAGTGAGCTAATAGAGGCATAATGACAGCTTGACTTACGTCCATAGCTATACCATACCTAACTTCGTGCAACACACCAATAACTACCGTGAGTTTATTTAATCATACTTAGATACATCGGTTCAGTAGAGCTCAGTTTATTGAATTTTGGAAGCAACGTACAAAACCTGCGGGCAGACGGAGATGTGGCAACACAGGATTCGAACTAAGTAGTGTTGCCCGCCCCCTGGCGACCACAGCAGGAGAGCAGAGACTGCTCCAGTCAGTCAGCAGGAGAGCAGAGACTGTTCCAGTCAGTCAGCAGGAGAGCAGAGACTGCTCCAGTCAGTCTGTCCGCAAGTTTGCAACGCAAGTATCGTTTGCTTGTTGTGGCCCTTCATTGGCAGCATCAGGGTGCAGGTATCCTCTGGTATCCGTTGCATCGAGGTAAGACTTGACAATGGCATAACAATCCATATAACAAGAGTACAAGCACAGGTCAGGATATAAAAAATATATGCTGAGATTCAATCACTGTAATTTTGGAAACGTACCGAGAGTGAATAAAACACTTGAAATTCTACCTAATACTGTATCTAAAAGTATCAAATACAATTGCATCTAATTTTGTACAATTACATCTGTTATAGCTATGCAAGTAAAGCACAGGATATATATATATATACCTGTTCCGTGTCATCGACGACATCTGTTACTGCCGAAAGCTGCACCTTCATAAGTCACATTCACCTCTGTTCGCTCAGGTGCCTCTCGAGGCATGACTTTTTTGTGTCCCACCAGCAATCAGTGACGCCTCGAATCATTTTTAGATGACGTGCAAAGGGCGGTTCAAACGCCCGTCTTTTCAACACGTTTTTTATTCTCAGTTGATCCACCTATCGTGTCGCAGAGCAGTTACACAGCGCATAGCTCTCCCAGTTTTATTTAGCTCCAAATGAATTATTATAATTACTATTATACTGGGGGTCTTCACGTCGTACTCCAAATGAGAAGAGACATCCATAACTTTACTAGCAACTCATATCAAGCGAACTGACTAGTGGGCTACTATTTTGGTCATTATGATCGGTAGACAAATGGTTGTGCCTACAACGACGAACCAAACATTTGAATCAATTCCTGAGATAACTCGTGTAACAGACACCACGTGAACCCTTTCTTATGCCGAGGCAACCTATGCATGTGTACGAATAAAGGGAAGCAAGGATGAGCATGCCACGCGTCGTTTTGATATAGATTTAAACTCGGTAGCACAGACACGGTGGCATGAACAATATGCGAGCTGCACATCCTGGCATCACGTTGTTCCTCTGAGAGTCTAATATGGCCTTGGCAGTACGTGTACGAATTGACCGAGTAAATACGCCTAGGCTACATGGCAGTTCCGCTCAACAGATACAAAACAAATATTTCCTCACCTGGATACTGTACCCAACATACTGTATGAATGCATAGCGCCTTGAGGTATTAACTGCTTATACCAACACGGCAAGAGAGAAATAGCACTTGGCCGGTCGACTTACACTTGCGGACACTTGCTGCAAGTAACCCATATTTCCGTAAAGAGCATTAAGTAAGTAGTAGTAGTAGAACTTCCCAACTGCTTCACTTAGATTGCTTAGACAACAATAGCGTAAAATATAGTTTCATAAGCAACTAAAACACTCTAGTAAAAATTTCAGTGCAGAACTTGAAGGAAATAGTATAGTAACACCGTGCTGAAAAAAAAATCATTAGTACAAATTCAGTTTATAAAAACACTGAAGTTCGTCAGAAAAAAAAAAAATATATAGTCACATTCAGTAAGGAGATGAAAGGCGTGGAGAAACAGCATTGGAGCACACTGCAACCAGAGTAATAATAGAAAAGATTATAGCTACATTTTTTTTTAAAGGGGAAATATATCAAATTTTTAAAATTGTATTTGATAGAAAAGACTCCCAGATAATTTTTAGGATAACTGCATTAATAGGGAAACAGTGTTGACTGCGTGATGCTCAGTGCATACTCACTATCCATCTAACCAGTTGCGTTCACACTTGTAGGGCTCGACGGTAGGTGAACTTCTACAAGTCCTGGCAGTTATGAGCAAAGGTTTTGGAAGCTCCAAAGATGTCAGATACTTCAGTGAATATACAAACACAGAAATCAGTGGATTCTGCTTCGGGTCTAATTCTTTTCTGTTCTTCATTATTATTATATTAAGGGTTTTCTGTTTTTCAACCCATCATAATGAGAAGTACGATCCTACATGAACATTATTATTATATTCAGAAGTTTAAGTCTCCGTTTCCACAACAAAGGCGATATCACAGAGAAAGAATGAAGGGACACATAGTGTGACGATGGACACGTGGAACCCATGCACGAGGATGTTCCCACACAGGATCAACGCGCATGGGAACAGCCAGTCGCTAAAGAATAGGAAGAACAGATGGAAGAAATATCAGTAGGAATAACAGGTGGGAAGGAAGCAAAGTGGGCACGAAAAACAGACGACCCGAAGGCCTAGCCAATGGCTAAGATAACCTACACAAACCCACTAGGGGCGCTACTCCCCATAACATAGGATGGGCGAAGCTTCCAACATGAACAACATGCTGCCAGGGGGTCGGCCAGCGTAGCAAGCTGTGAGGACGGATGGTGAAGTTCAGATGTGTTAGATCGGCCAGTATTGGGAGGTTGTAATGACTTATGGTGATGATGCTCAAATGTGTGCGATGCCTTCAAAAGCAGATCTTTCTAAATATGACCAAGTACAAGTATATATACTAAAGATCGAAGTTATATTTTAAAATATTTAACATAAAATTAATTTCATACATCCGTTGCCTCAATTATTTTGTATAAAGCGTAGTAAATTACGATGCTCCGCTACATTAGGTGGTGTTTTCAAGAAGGAAAGGATATCCAGAATATAAAGGGAAAACAAGGAACTCAATCACAGCACCGCGGGCGAGAACAGCAGCTAATCAGGAAAAGAGAGAGAGAGGAGGAGGAGAAACTCTCACTAGGAATGGGAATGAAGCAAGCAAATTGAACATGGAATATTTCGAAACACCAAACTGGACAAAGAGCTAAGTGATGGGGTAGCCTGGGGTGCGACCTTCAACAACCCCTTCGCTACGGGCACCGGATTGGATCTCGTTCGCTGATTGTAGCTTTAGCCGTTACCCCAATAACGAAGCAGTTACTCTAGTAACGAAGGGGGTTATTCCAGGGACGAAGTGCGTACTCCAGGAAGAAAAGGATTGCGCCAGTAACGACGGAGTTTACATACGATAGACAAACCTAATGAAACTTACAGTAACGCCTATATACAGCAAATTATATGCCTACTGATGATCATCCAGCATGAAAAGAGAACATATCTCAACGCATAAAGGAAGTGTTGCCTCGAAACCAGCCCACCTTCCTGTGCACTGACGTTATATCCCTATGCAGGCGTGCTCCTTCAGCACGGTTACCACAGCCTTATCCGTCGGTGCACACAAACTCCTGCTCGTTTGGGGACACTTTCCTTAGTTTAGAGCCGTGCGCGAATAAAACAGAGCGAATGCAACAAGCTGGTGCACAGATACACTAAGTAACATTTCCAAACTTAAGAAACTAACTGGGCCCTCGCGCGTAATGAATGAAACAGAAATAAGCTCGTTAGTCAGAAGATATTCAGTAGCAATGACGACTAAGAGATCATACCGTACATGCACCAAGGCGCTATTCCTCCGTCAAGCTAGTCACCCACACCGTAAATGCACGACTCAAAACTGCAGTACAAAGCAAGCAAGGCCCTGACGGCTTTGCGAGAAACAGAAACGAGTCTTTGCACAGATGTGCAAGTGAACATCATTATAGGACACAGTCTTAATGTTCACCAACATGCTACAGGACAAAAAACGACGGAAGAAGCAGTGGATCGCAGCGAAATGGAAAACACATCAACGGAAACTAGTCCTACCAAATCCTGGAAAGAAATAATGAGAACTAGAGCTCTACTCCGAGAGCGCAGAATTTTGCCAAAAGCAATGTAACGCTAAGAAAAATATCAAGATGATTCAGAACTGAGGATTTCCGCCGGATCCTCACCAAAATTTAACTATCTGTTTCTCGTTACATTTCCTAACAGCTCCTGTAAATTGAATGAACCGTTTGAAACCTTTTGAGCTACCTACGTCGGTAGCTGCATGCTTCCGTTCTCAGCTCTAACACAATGTATCGCTCGCTGGTTCGATGCTCCGCCAGACACTCGAGCTCTTTGCAGATCTTGGTGCGCTGACTCGGCAGTTGTGTGTGCATGCTTAGCGCTGCGGCAGAACTGCCTTCCTCAGAGATGAGGGGGGTGGGGGGTCTCGGGTCATTTGTTCTTTCCGTCAAATTGGTGCCATAGTTCTTGGTGACCCGAGGGCGACTGCGACTACACTTACTCATTTGGGGCCGGTGGGTCTATACCCGCAGCACAAACCAGTGCATGTGAGTTTCCCAAGTGAGGGTGTGGTCTAAGTTGACCTTTACCTTTATAAAGAGTGCTTCAAGACCCATACTTTTCCACTGAATTTAGTACGTCTCAATGGAGAAACTTGTCCCATAACCAATGCACAGTTTTGTGTAGTGATGGCCAACACATGCCTCAACAGACCCACACAGCAAGACTACAGCAGTGTGTTCAGCAAAGAGCCGTGGTTTTAAGACAACTTTCTCGGGGCCAAAACAGCAAGAATTTGGCTTTTAAAAACTTCACGAATGATGAATATTTGGGTCTGATCAACAAGCGGGAGAGCAGATAATACAGTCTTGCCGTAGTGGAATTAATATTTTTAAAATTTAATCATCATTATTATTTTTATTATTATACCTACTGAGAGTTTTCCCACCGACTACATAAAATTATTATTATTATAATGAGGGTTTTCCCGCCGTATCAGAAACGAAGACTATATAACAGCGATCCAATTTTATATAATATAGTTTAGAAGTTGAGTCGAACTCAGATGAGCTCTATTAGTACAATCTCAGCCAGGTGCACCATGTCTGGCAGGAAATAAGGCGCGAGCATTTCTAACTCTACCCTGCTGACCGAACGTAATCGCTCAGCCATGCGGCGCAGGAAAAGAGACGAAAAACAAAACGAGAAGAAGACAGAAGAAAGGGAACACTCGTGCGGGGGGTCCCTTCCGTGGCCCCCCACACGGGAGCAGATAGGAGTCCCATAGGATGGGTCGCTTATCACCATTCGGCGGCCAACCTTGTGGAATACAAGGGGAAAAATAGAGGACCTACCTAACTCTACAAAACAAAACTTCTCAGCAGGAATTCTAGAGAATCAACCTAATACTATTAAAATAACCTCGTTAGCAATAACTGCAGCCAAATGCAACATCTCCTGCGAAAAGGCACTCGGGACTCCTGGGGAAGTGATGCCTATAGCTATATATTCTGACCGGAAAAAGACCCCAAGGGCCTTTTTCAACTAAAAATTATGATTTTATAAATACAACCAAAATCCACGAAAAATGCTACCTTAATAAGTCAAGATGCGATGTATTGGTGGCGAGTGTAGCTTTGGTGCGTCAATAGTCGACAGAGTAACTTTCGACGTCGTAGGTACCTACCATGCTGTGGTATCGAATGCACCAAGTCCTACTTCGACTCCTAGCCCCTAAAAGTATCGTACTACTACCGACTCCGACTCGGCAATTCGTGGTAGGTACAACGTAATTTTGGTGAATAATTTTTCTCTGACTGTAGCGTAAGTAAGGTACGAGTATTTTACAGCAGCAGCAACAACACTGTCAACAACCACATATATAACAGTTTCAGCAATATAACAAACACAGTACTACGAGTTTAGCAGCGATTTTTGACGCAACAGATGATTAGAAATTTCAACTAGAGGAACTAACAAAGTACTCAGGAATCTATTGTAAGGCAAGCGCCACCAGTTAGACGTACGGAATAACTCAGGAAATAGACGTGCACGCAAGTGAAGCAGCAGTAGCAGCATTATAAATCTACATTATACTAGATGACGTAAAATAAAAATCTATGTGTCCTTTACTTGGCACATTACTGCGGTTTGCTATTTAAAACGTAATTCTACACGCCATTCCCAACATTTGGCGGCCTAGTTCTTCCCCCATCACTGACAAGAGCAGACTTTGCAGGCAGTTTCTCAAAACTGTTATCCAAAGAGTCATCCAGGTCTTTAGTTTTGGAATTAGAAGCAGTGCTGCTCTTGCTTCCGCTGGATAATTTGTCTGCCGTTTCGGATGGCAATAAGCTAATACTTTTTTTAGCTACTAAAGTTGAAAGGGAACTATCTGCAGCCTCAGCAGTGATTACAGGTGTGACTGTGGCTGGATCAGGTACATTAATATCAGTGGAAGTATTCGTCTTGCGTGTATCTGTTGAGCTCGCATCTCCAGAACTGACGGGAATATCTGTGGATCCCTGAGACAAGCTCGCGTTAGGAGCAGTGTCTTCAGAAGCAGCCGAATTTTCCTTGTTTGAGGTGGACGCCGCAGAGTTCGCTGCATCCGTACTTGCTGATGCCTTTCGAGGACTCTCTGATGTTCCAGAAACAGCGGAAATTTTACCGGGCTTTACCGAAGCATGACTGTGGTGGTTACGAGCGGTTTTGCTCTCAGCAGGGGATGATGTTCCATTGGAGCCGGGAGGATTGTGCACTGGAGCTGCGAAAAGTATGCCATCATTAGCAGATTGGTAAATGAACAAACATGGTCGTCATAGATTTATTGCCTGGATATGGCATAGCCCAGCTAGTCTCATGTCTTCTTATTCCAAAGTCAATACTGTAAGTAGTTTTTAGTACAGTACTAATTACATTTTTACATTTCGTTCAAATTTCATAATATATTATCATCTTCAGGGTTTTCCCGCCGTATTCGATACAAGGACAATATAACCACGATCAATGTGTTCGCCAATAGTGGCGTTAGTATTCGAAAAAGAATTAAAGTTTTTTATAGATAGATATATAGGGTTGAAGAATGGAACATTGTCTTTCGATGATATGAGAGAGTCGGTTTGTTCTTATGATTAATTTGGGATCTTCAATTATTCAAAGATAGCGCAATAAGTCAATGCTGGAGACGAAGGAATCTAAGGAGCCTTGGAAGGCCGTTAGATTATCAAAGAAAAAGTCCTTTATATTGTCATCATGTGCGCCGAAATACTGTCGGCGTTGAATTGAGGGCAAGCTACTAGAATGTGCTTGATAGTAAGGGGAACATTACAATGTTGGCAATCTGGTTGGGGATCGTGGCTCATCAGATATGCTTGGGTTAAGTGGGAGTGACCCATGCGCAGTCTCGCCAAACAGACTTCCCATCGTCTGTAGGTACTTTGGGCACTATGAGAAGTGAATATCGATGGTTGTATTTCTTTTAAGTTTATGGTTAGGATCCTTGGTAGTCCATTCCGACTCCTAGGCCTCTCGAACCTTCACAATATATACATTTATACCTAGTGTAAAATATCTACCACTGCAAGACAAGCGAGGCACCCATGTCCAAAATTATTGTTGCCTAAAAATTAACTCTAGCAGCTGGACACTGACATTACAGGATACAGCAATGAATCATCGGGGACACGAAATACTCTAGTTTGAATTAAAGCCCCAATGTGAATCTTTAGTTAATTTCCTTGTATGTAAAGTCACATTGAGAATAAATGGATATGTACTAGCGGCGGCGTATTTTAAGATTGCTAGCAATTTGGATTCTGGCTAACAACGCAAGTGGCAGGCAGACTTAGTAGGAGCTCATCATTTACTGAACTCGTGTCAGCCATTGCCTACATACATCAAGGCACTACGTTAATAGAGGCACAGACGCTCCCGTTGAAACCAAAAGGATTCGCAATTGGTTTTTGTCCTACGCGTGGTTACACATAATTCCAGTAGCTAGGATATACGGTAATAGGATAAGCTGTACAGCACAGTAGTCTATTATAGTGTACAGATTTAAGAAGAGACCCAGCGATAAAGAAAGCCTATGCCAAGAAAATATGCTAGTGACAAGCCAAGGGTGAAGGAATACGCCCTTTTTCTTACCGTAAACGTACTTGACACCGTGTAGAACTTAGCCCAGGGGATTGTGCTGCCTTTACGGCTTCACGAGTAGAAAATCGCTTCACAAGTGCTGCTGCTTCACAAGTGGAAAATCGCTTCAATTTTAATCTGTTTGATTAATCTTGCAAAGCGTTTCATTAGGTTGTAGGATGCTTAATCCCTGTTTCTCTTTCTGAAAAGTTTTTCAGCTTGTTGTCGGGCCTCCGGAGGAGTTGGCTTCAGCGGATTCGGAGCACCGCCAGCCCACGAGGCTGTCCGCCGAGTGGCTACGTCATCAGCCATGTGGCGTGTGGGACAGCCAGCCGAGGCTACCTCGAGGCATGTGTCCTGCTCCGCTCCTCCTGCCCACGACAGGGAGGAGGGAGGCGCCACGGTGTCAAGTTCATTTACGGCGAGAAAAAAGGTGTGTTTCTTCGGCTTAGGCTTGTCACAAGCATATTTTCTCACCTTTCGCTCACATGACACCGTGTAGGACCTATTATCGACAGCCCGAACGGGTACTCATATGGTCGAGGGAGCGACCAATGTATCAAGTTGTAAAGGCAGGTATGCACATGTGCGGTTACCATTAAGATCCAAGTACCATAAGTTCAGCAATAGCTAATATAATGAGTTAAGTAGTAGGTAGGTCATAGGGGGAAAGCGCGGCCAGTATGTGACTGGTGGCTCGCAGCCTGCATGCGCGTTGGGAGGGCGCGAGAAAGTACAGGCTTGTTCAATCTGACGACGCCCTAATCCAGAGCTTGAACAAAGGAACTTGGGGTAAGGGCTGAACCGGGAATCACGAGGGAGGTAGAAAGTCGTCAACCTTGAGCTTTGGTTTGAGCCAGGACGGTACCGAATTCCAACGGGCCCCTAAGCCCGGTGGAAGGGAAGGTTGGAGTTTTTAGCTACCCAACCATCGGTCTTTCTCTTGAATGATGAGGCTTAATGCCGATGGATTGACTTCTAGTAGCACCCAAGGGGTCAAGTTGTCATTATGGACGGGTTCGAAAATAGCCACCGAAGGTAACGGGGACCTCTCACTTTCCTTAGCGCTCGGACTGAGATGTGTGCAGATTCCGCTGCGATTGCTGAGGTTCGGGGAAGATTTTTAGAAGTTGGAGTGTTGCCGCAAAGCGTCGAGAGAGGTATCATAGCGGGTGCGGTTCCCGACTGGCCCGCCCCGGGGATTCTAGCTGCATGATGGCTAGCTGACCCCGGGTCGTGTGCCCTATGCAACGTGTAATTTGACTACAGTGCCGATGAGATATTCGGTGTGCACTAGGAAACTATATTCTCTTGGAAGGATATGCAGAGTTGTACGGTATCTAATTATAGTTAAAATGCTGACGATAGTCGCGAATGCTGCAGATATACGCGAGTGCTGTAGGTACTGCTCGGCGAATGCCCGAGTGGGATACTTCCCATGTGAAGGTCAAGTGGTTGTAACAGAGTACGGCTTGCAACATACGAAGAGCTAAACTGGGTTGCTGAGATGATGGCCGAATTTCCCTGAGAGCGGTGAAGAAGGCCGATTAATGGCGGGAGAGTATGCATTGTGCATAGTCGCATTTATTGAAGATTATGCCGAGAATCTTATGGTTCCTGCCGAGAGGTTGCCCGTACTCTGGAAGTATATAACCGTGATAGGTATTCCTCACCGCGGTGCCTGTGTGGTTAGCTGCCTAGGCAGAATTACGGATATGGCGAGCCCGGGGCCGGCCTTGCCGTAGTTGTGAGATGCT
>LQNS02278160.1:21182494-21209763 GCA_001587735.2 Parhyale hawaiensis
AAGTATATAACCGTGATAGGTATTCCTCACCGCGGTGCCTGTGTGGTTAGCTGCCTAGGCAGAATTACGGATATGGCGAGCCCGGGGCCGGCCTTGCCGTAGTTGTGAGATGCTGGCACGGCCGCAGATCTTAGGTCTTAGCTGATTCACAGCCAACTGGGTAGCCCTCAAAGGTATAATCTAATGCTTGGATGCACGTACTGCAGTTTGTGGTTGGTCCTGCCTCTAGAAGTAGCTATAGTGAGCCAAGGACCATCTGTGCAATTATGGACCAAGCGATACGTACTCTTCCGAGGTACCCCTTGGGTTACTCATAGTGAACCTTCCCAGGTGTAGAGGTCACGTGACGGGTCCTCGCGTATACCTGGAGACGAGAATCGTACCAAAGAGACAATTCAGCCGGTTCGGTAGGTAATGCTGGAGTTTAACAATGGTGATACTAGCCAAAGGCTTATCGACTTGTCGCCTGTCACTGCGGAAGAGCGTAAGAAAGGCGCATTAGTACGGTAGTCCGGGGTCAGAGCTCGAACATGTATGAACAACAGGTTAGACGAGATACAACCGTTGTAACTGAATGACAGACTCGTCAGGGTGAAGTTATAACGCTGCCCGGTATTGGGCCTGAATTAACTGAATTTTTGGAGTTGTACGCGGTAGTTCGGTCTACCGAGTTCTCCTCGGTCTTGTATTCTAAGCAAGGGTGGTGTATTCTTAAGGTGGTAAGGGTCCTATGCAGTGCTCGGATGCTAGACCTTGCTTCCGTTGGGTCGTCTTTGGAGCAAAACCCAAGCCCCGACGACGGTACTTTCCTTTTGCAACCTCTGAGCTCTGATGGTTGATACTATCGGTCGGGAGGCGCTCGTGACGCGACTCTTGTTATGAGAAGCGTTGCCATATATGCTGAATGATAAGTCAGAGTCGTTGCTTACCCTGAGTTTTGGATCAGAAGGGTCGCTAGTTTGGTGGTTGACGAGTAACTCCATACGAGCTTTCAAAGGGTCCCGTTGTAGGTACGTCGTTGAAGCCATTCAAATACTTAAATGTTTCTATTAGTTGCCCCCTGAGTCGTCTTTGCTCGAGAGAGATCAGACTCAGTTCCTTTAGGGGACATTGAAACGGCTTGTTTCGCAGCTGAGGTATCAATTTCGTTGCTCTGCGTTGGACTCTTTCCATGTTATCGATATCTTTGCACAGATGAGGCGAACACAACGGAACAGCAAACTCTAAGTGTGGCCGCACTAATGCCTTGTACAGGGGAACGATGATGTCTTTGGACTTGTATTCAAAATTTCTGGTAATAAATCCGAGTACTCTGCTTGCCATTTTCACACTCTTGTCAACTTGCTGACTGTGCTGTAGCTTGCTTGTAATTGTTATTCCCAAGTCACGTTATTGGGTAACAGGAGCCAATTCCGTCCCATTCATATTCAAGGAGGTTGGAGGGTTCACAAGCCCTACGTGCATTACTGAGCATTTGTCAAGGTCTTGGTGGCCCTTGGAGAGGTACGAGGTTACCTTAACCTTAGATAGCACTCTCGCGGGTGATTTGAGCCCGTGGAGCTAAACGCTGGATGCTCCTATGGGGAGGAACTCGCAGATGGGAGAAGCCGGGGGGACAAATTCCCCCTGTAGCCCTGATAGGCATAGTCGCGAACGGTTGGGCGGCAACTGTGGAGTGGTGTTGAGTGGGTGAAGAGAAGCCCGTTGGTTATGAGCCCAGAGGGAGTCCCTCTTGGCTACAGTAGGCTGTTGGTACTGATAGAGGTTCGAACGACCTGGTCGGTCAAAATGACCCACGTAACGGGTCCTGACATACCCACAGACCTGGTTGCCATGACTCGCTTACTACCGGAAATATTGCAGGTGGCAACACCTCGCGGGGGATGCAGTCCGGAGCTCCTCGCAGCATAGACCGAGGACTCGTGCTAGGAGTTCGAACTCCACTCTGCTGCTGCAGAGAGCGGGCCTGGGCGCCATGCCAAGACCATTCCCACACTCAACGCAGCTGCAGATACCCCAAGGCCTGGTTACCATAACCAGGGCTGTGTTCTGGATCCCGCCGTTTTTTCTTATTTTTTTTTTTTTAGTTTTTTATTTCTTACAACAGGTGCAGAGCAACCCTAAGACCTGGTTGCCATAACCGAGTCTGTGCTCTGTATCTTGCAGTTTCTCCTGCTGTTGAGAGTGTGGTACTATAGAAGACTTGGACGCCATGCCAAGTCCATACCAACACCCCAACAGGTTGTGTGTGAACACCGCTGACCCAGCACGACTTCGACAGCTGCAGCTCGCACTTGACTGCTGTTGAGACTTGGGCGCCATGTCAAGCCCATACCAACACTCACAACACGTGCAGAGCCACCCAAAGGCCTGGTTGCCACAACCGAGGGTGCGCTCTGCACTCTGCAGTTTTTTTTCTAGTTTCTTGAAATTTTAAATTTTTTTAGTTTCTTGAAGTTTTATTTTTTTTTGCTGCTGTTGAGAGTGAGGTCCTATCGCGGACTCGGACGCCATGCCAAGCCCATAACAACCAACACTCACAACAGATGCAGAAACACCCAAAGGCCTGGTTACCATAACCGAGGCTGTGCTGTGCACCCTGCAGTTTTTTATTCTGCTGTTGAGAGTGAGGTACTATCGCCGACTTGAACGCCATGCCAAGTCCATACCAACACTCACAACAGGTGCAGAGCCACCCAAAGGCCTGGTTGCCATAACTGAGGCTGCGCTCTGCACCCTGCAGTTTTCTTTATTTTTGGAAAGCTTTTTTCATATACATTAGGATAAATTATATGGACGAGGCAAAGCTCGCTGGAGAGATGGTGTCGATGCAAGTGAAGCTGAAGGGAGAGAGCAGGCATCAGGTGACCTGCCCCGACGGCTTCAAAGTGGGCATGGGGAGCGGAGCCAGCACACGCCTCGAGGTAGCCTCGGATGGCTGTCCCACACGCCACATGGCTGATGACGTAGCCACTCGGCGGACAGCCTCGTGGGCTGGCGGTGCTCCGAATCGGCTGAAGCCACCTCTTCAACTCACATGGAGTACTAGAGCAAGAGTCCATAAAAATATTCAACTATAACGTACATGAAGTTAATAACAACTCAATTCACAGCGGAGCAGCCATAGCCATTCGAAAAGACATTCATAACAGACTAATAGACGGATTTGAATCTGACATGATAGGAGCCACAATAGACACTCAACAAGGAAACATACATATTCTTACAGCCTACATTCCACCTCGACAGANGCGTCTATGAAAAAATTCCTACGAGCAAAAAAGTCTACAAATATTGTTTTACATACGTGTGTGAAGTTTCAAAACCGTAGCTCCAAGAATAAAGAAAAAGTTCTGAAACTTCGAGAGTACCCTTAAGGTGGTAAGGGTCCTATGCAGTGCTCGGATGCTAGAGCACTGGAGCAAAACCCAAGCCCCGACGACGGTACTTTCCTTTTGCAACCTCTGAGCTCTGATGGTTGATACTGTCGGTCGGGAGGCGCTCGTGACGCGACTCTTGTTATGAGAAGCGTTGCCATATATGCTGAATGATAGGTCAGAGTCGTTGCTTACCATGAGTTTTGAATCAGAAGGGTCGCTAGTTTGGTGGTTGACGAGTAACTCCATACGAGCTTTCAAAGAGTCCCGTTGTAGGTACGTCGTTGAAGCCATTCAAATACTTAAACGTTTCTATTAGTTGCCCCCTGAGTCGTCTTTGCTCGAGAGAGATCAGACTCAGTTCCTTTAGGGAACATTGAAACGGCTTGTTTCGCAGCTGAGGTATCAATTTCGTTGCTCTGCGTTGGACTCTTTCCATGTTATCGATATCTTTGCACAGATGTGGCGACCAGAACGGAACAGCAAACTAAGTGTGGCCGCACTAATGCCTTGTACAGGGGAACGATGATGTCTTTGGACTTGTATTCAAAATTTCTGGTAATAAATCCGAGTACTCTGCTTGCCATTTTTACACTCTAGTCAACTTGCTGACTGTGCTGTAGCTTGCTTGTAATTGTTATTCCCAAGTCACGTCATTGGGTAACAGGAGCCAATTCCGTCCCATTCATTTTCAAGGAGGTTGGAGGGTTCACAAGCCCAACGTGCATTACTGAGCATTTGTCAAGGTCTTGGTGGCCCTTGGAGAGGTACGAGGTTACCTTAACCTTAGATAGCACTCTCGCGGGTGATTTGAGCCCCGTGGAGCTAAACGCTGTATGCTCCTATGGGGAGGAACTCGCAGATGGGAGAAGCCGGGGGGACAAATTCCCCCTGTAGCCCTGATAGGCATAGTCGCGAACGGTTGGGCGGCAACTCGGGAGTGGTGTTGAGTGGGTGAAGAGAAGCCCGTTGGTTATGAGCCCAGAGGGAGTCCCTCTTGGCTACAGTAGGCTGTTGGTACTGATAGAGTTCGAACGACCTGGTCGGCCAAAGTGACCCACGTAACAGGTCCTGACATACCCACAGACCTGGTTGCCATGACTCGCTTACTACCGGAAATATTGCAGGTGGCAACACCTCGTTTGGGATGCAGTCCGGAGCTCCTCGCAGCATAGCCCGAGGATTCGTGCTAGGAGGAGTTCGAACTCCACTGCTGCTGCAGAGAGCGGGCCTGGGCGCCATGCCAAGCCCATTCCCACACTCAACGCAGCTGCAGATACCCCAAGGCCTGGTTACAATAACCAGGGCTGTGTTCTGGATCCCGCAGTTTTTTCTTATTTTTTTTCTAGTTTTTTTATTCCTTACAACAGGAGCAGAGCAACCCTCAGACCTGGTTGCCATAACCGAGTCTGTGCTCTGTATCTTGCAGTTTCTCCTGCTGTTGAGAGTGTGGTACTATAGAAGATTTGGACGCCATGCCAAGTCCATACCAACACCCCAACAGGTTGTGTGTGAACACCGCTGACCCAGCACGACTTCCACAGCCGCAGCTCGCACTTACTGCTGTTGAGAGTGTGGTACTATTGCAGACTTGGGCGCCATGTCAAGCCCATACCAACACTCACAACACGTGCAGTCACTCAAAGGCCTGGTTGCCACAACCGAGGGTGCGCTCTGCACTCTGCAGTTTTGTTTCTAGTTTCTTGAAGTTTTAATTTTTTTCAGTTTCTTGAAGTTTTAAATTTTTTTTGCTGCTGTTAAGAGTTGAGGTACTATCGCGGACTCGGACGCCATGCCAAGTCCATAACAACCAACACTCACAACAGATGCAGAAACACCCAAAGGCCTAGTTACCATAACCGAAGCTGTGCTGTGCACCCTGCAGTTTTCTTTATTTTTGGAAAGCTTTTTCATATACAATAGGATAAATTATACGGAAGAGGCAAAGCTCGCTGGGAGAGATGGTGTCGATGCAAGTGAAGCTGAAGGGAGAGAGCAGGCACCAGGTGACCTGCCCGACGGCTTCACAAGTGGGCATGGGGAGCGGAGCCAGCACATGCCTCGAGATAGCCACGGCTGGCTGTCCCACACGCCACATGGCTGATAACGTAGCCACTCGGCGGACAGCCTCGTGGGCTGGCGGTGCTCCGAATCGGCTGAAGCCACCTTTTCTGGAGGCCCGACAACAACCTGAAAACTTTTCAGAAAGAGAAACAGGGATAATAATCCTACAACCTAATGAAACGCTTTGCAAGAGTAATCAAACATTAAAATGGAAGTGATTTTCCACTTGTGAAGCAGGTATCAAGACGTAAAGGCAGCACAATCCCCTGGGCTAAGTCCTACACGGTGTCAAGTGAGCGAGAGGTGAGACTTAGTCTATGTCTCAGAACCAGGAACCTTTCCGTGTACCTAGAGAGAAACTCACTGTAAGATACTTGTGTTGCATGAGCACGCCAAGGCACGTGTTCTCAATCATTACGGGAAAGCCGGCTGGTTTTAGGAAAACGTTTTTCGCAAATGTAGTTGTGACGATCCAAGGCATTAGCGCTACGGCCAAGACAAGACTGCCTGCGAGGAATTGCAATACCTGAAGCGGTTGGGTGAAGTGTAGACTTCAACAAATCTATACGCAATGGGTGTAGGTAATTAGTATCACGGTTTGCTAGTGCAGCGATTCTAAGCCGCATCGCGCCGAAGGTCAAATATTTTGTCTCAGCATTTCTGCCGTGAAGTCTTGAGTGACGGCGAACGCATATAAGTGAGTTATGTGTCTAAAATTTTGTCAGGTGCAGCACTTCAGACAGGAAATTATGCGCGAGCATCTTTAAACCCTACACGGTGCGGCCGAATGAATTTTCCCAGCCACCCAGCACAAGACAAGCAATGAAAAACGAAAAGGGAAGCAGACAGAAGAAAGAAACGCCAGTGCGGATGGCTCTTCCTGTGGCCTTCCGCACTGGAGAGGGTAAGAGTCCCGCGATCGGCGGCCCACCTTGCAGAACAGAAGGGGAAATATTGAAAACCTAACTTTACAAAACTAACTTCGTCAGCAGGAACCGCAGCCCGCTTCAACATCAGCGGAAAGGGCACTCGGGTTTGCCCCAGACCCAGGGAGAGTGATGCTCATATATATTCTCCGGGGTCCGCCAGAATATACCCATGAGGGCATATATGTATAACAGCTGCTGGTTTAATACTTAGCGCTTTCACTGCTACAATTTCGAGACATATTTTTACGGAGAATCAAAGATACGTTGCACTTATAGCAGTTCATGCTATCCGGTTGCAATCGCATGCTCACTTTTTGAGCGGAATTTGAGCTCTCACGTCGTTCAACTCAAGTACTTCAAAGGAGTATCCTGCGTATCAATTAGCTTGCACTGTGTAATCAGGACAACATATGAGCTGAACGCCCGCTCGTAAGTTGAGCGTGCGATTGTACAAAGTAGCTCCAGCTTTAGAATATGTTAGTATCCAACGGATTTCATGATAAAAGTAGCACAGCATTTCAAATAGCAATATAACGGATTTTCCAAGTACCATAAGGCTTCACAAATACGTTCTTATAAATGAAATATCAGGGTTAACTAGCTCTCAGTTGTATTTACATCAAACTAAGCACTTGCTAAAACAAAAAAAAAAAAATAGCAAGATAAAATACCTTTACTATTCTGATGTCCATTAGTGAGACGGGCCGCTTTGGATACTCCACTAAAAACGTCAGCAGCTTTGCCGCCTTCCAGCTTGTTCACTTTCTTCACGCGACTGTTAGGCACTCCATCAAACGACCGCTTAAACTTCACTTTCCAGTTTGGCCTGGTTAGTCTTGGTGCAGCAATGACCGAACTGCTCGGGGCTTTGCTTATGGGAGACAATGAAACGGAAGGAGGAGGAGGTTGCATGTCGGTAGTGAAACCAACGAACGTATTCTCTTCATCGCTCGCGGAACTACCGAGCCCGACTTCGAAGAGTTCATCATGAAGCATCTGCTCATTTTCAGGAGGAGACGCGGCACTGAGAGGTTCTGGTGCAGTGCAATGCTCTGATTTCTCCTCGTGAACAGTAGCTGCGTCAGGCGAGATCTTTACAGCATCAGTATCAAGAGATGATGAAATTCCAGAATCCACAGATATCGAATTTTTTGGCGAAACATTACTGGATGAGGAAGTCACTGACGAAGGCGAATTCGTAGCAGTCACTTTTACAGGACTAGCCTGCGCTCCATTCTCCGAGCAATTTTCAGTACTTGGCAGACTTGGCTCTACTCCAGAAGAAGGTTCAACTAAATGATCACCTTGAGTAGAAATATCTTCAGGCAATTTGTTGGTGCCATTGTTATGCTTATTATCGTCATCATCAGCAACTCCATTTTCTTTTTCACAGACAACTTCAGAAAGACTCACAGAATCACTAGTGATTTTTGAATTAGCTGGTGATAACTCGCTAACAGCATTTGTCTCTGTAGCACTCTCCGAGTTTACATCACTAGCATTTTTCGGAGATTCTTGTGTTGTGCTTCCATTTATAAAATCTGCTTTATTAAGCAGTGGAGCTTTGTTCTTTGTTGGAGTGACAGGCAAGGGCACGTTTCCTCTTAGACTGGAAGACCCGTGTCTTTTTTTAGCAGAGGTTTCTGTTTCACTAGCTGAAGTTTCATGTGTAGTTTCCTTGGATTTTTCTTCAGTCGCTGTGTTTGGAGTCGATGAACCCTCGTTTTCACCTCCCGTTTCGCGTGTTTCAGATTCATCAACTTTTCCCGAATCAGAAGACGTAGCTTCCACTTGTTGGCCAGCAGCTTCGCTTGTACAAGAAATGCCATCATCCTCTTTTGGCGAAGTAGATCTTTCCGGAAGTGGTGCATCACTAATTAGAACAGGAGGTACTGAAGAGGAATGTGCGTCAATGCTCGTAATTTCCATGGTTACGCTAGAAGGAGATGGATCCTTTACGCAGCTCTTGACGGCTTCTTTCAATAAATGGTCAGACAACTGATCAAAGTCCGAGTCTTGTTCATTGATTCCTTCTTGGAAAAGCTGGTTCATTGCCTTAGCAACGACTGCACTGTCAGTTGGATCTAAATCACCCCGTTTCTGCGATTCTGCAGAAGCATTACTTGTTTCATCTTCCTTAGAACTTGAGTTGAGGGAATAAGAATTCTCAATGACAACCTTGCACTTACTCAACGCATCAGGATACACACCAATGGCGTTTGAATCATCAAACTCCATCTTCTCTTGCTTAATATCAATACTGTCGTCATTGCTGTCTAAAGGGCAGTGTATGGTTACTAAAGGAACACAAGCTTTCTTTGGAAGCTGAGGCTGAGTGGGAGAGGTCTTGTTACAGGAAGATCGTGCAGAGCTGTCCGACTCTCTTAGATTACTCTGACTTCGAGACCGCTTTTTCTTATTGACGGTCCGAGTTTTGTGTTCACTGACAGGGGGTCTGTCATTTTCCAAAGGAGGCACTACGACACGCAACCGTCCACGCGGTGGAGCATCTGGAAGCTCCACAGAACTTATTGGCTTCTCCTGCGCTGTGGTGGTATTTGCAGTAGCATTGGGAGAGCGGGGCTGAATGTCTCTAACATTAGCGAGAACCGATAACGGAGACACGTGAGGTCGGACTACAGGCTTAGTAGGATACCTGCGGTGAATTTTGGAACTGGATGAGTTGGGGCACTTGCTAGGTAGACTTTGGCAAACAATATTCTGAGTGGAGTTGGCAACGTTCACAGGCTTTGTTGTTGCAACTACGTTTTGAGAAATACCCAAAGCCGGGCCGTGTCCGTTTGAACTAACACTTGGCGTTGAAATTGTATTACTTGTTCCGTTAGGAAGCACGGTTTGAACATTACTAATTATCCCTGCAGAGACAGACGATGGAATACTCGCATATGACGTTGCAGCTGCTAAGTTATTGGGATACGAATTATTAATTGTAATAGGCGTTGCACATGTGGAAAGTAGAGGGGGTTGTTTGCTTTTGCTGAACAGCGCTTTGACCTGATGGTAAGCTTGAGATATACTTGGCCTCGGCTGAGACTGATAGATTTGAGTTGATGGTTGAATGGAATTAAAATTTTGTGAGCTCTGAACCAGCGGCTGGGAATTGGAGACAGACGGTTGAGGCAACTGGGCTGGCTGAGAGAGCTGCGTGAGGGTCTGCAGCCCCGAGGAAGGTATGGCAGTGAGGGTGGTGACGCCAGGGGTGATAGCTGTCTGCGACACGGGCCGCACAAAGAAGAGCTGCTGTGCAGAGGAGGTGTTCAGCCCAGCATTGCCTGTAGCTGCAGCGGCAGCAGCGAGAGCTATTGGATGCAGGAGCGGCAGCTGCTGCTGAAACGGACCAGGCAGACGCTGTGGTTGTATAGCTGTTGGTTGAGCAGGTTGGGACAGCTGCAACTGCAATAGCTGCTGAGGTTGCTGCACTTCAGGCACTTGCACAGGAGCAGCGGCAGCAGCAGGAAGAGGCTGGGGCGGAGTCATCTGAGCGGCCGTTACCAGATCACCTAACAACGAGTCGCCAGACGCAGTACTTGTAGAAGAGGGCCTCGAGTCGGACGCACTGACAACCCACTGCAGATAACTCTTGTCACCGAGGCAGTTGCCGAGCGCATTACCAAAGTTGCGCAGGGCTCTCTTAAAGCCATCAGATACAGCTTCCTGAAATGAGACAGCTTGCTTCAGTGCCAAACATCAAGAAGGCCAGCAACGAACAAGTATTTTCAACTTCCGCCTTAAATGGTAACAGCCGCAGCTGTAACAGTCCTTAGATTGTCAAAAGTAAAATTAAATTGTGCAACACTACTATACATAAACACGTACCTTCCGTGCCTTCTCGATGGCCGAGCCTTTTGAGTGCAAGCCTTCCGAGCAGCCATAGCCAAGTTCCTCATGGTATGAGCCATCTTTCAGGGTCACACGAACACACGCACTTGCTCCAACACTATAGCGTCCATCTGCTTCATCAACAAAATCTGCACAAGTAGAATAGAAATTGTACTAATATGGAAATATATGCTTAAACAAAATTAGGACAAGGATGGTACATGTCACAATGTTGGATGATCACATAGACCTACTAAACAGCATTGAGTGAACTATGTTATATTGTTAACACAGGAGACCTAAGAAAGTCTTCGAGCAGGAAGTAACAGTAAAAAGGAGCATACTTTATTCACGAATGTTACACACAAAAGACAATAAAAATCAAGGGGAAGAATGCCTTACTAGACTACCAAACCAAACACTTCATTTGGGCACTGCAATAGTCAAACTGGTCGGGGGCTCAATATCCTGTAATACTAGTCATAACACTGCAAGCTCATCAATAAAGGGGCTGTGACACGTTAGGCTACTTGCATACACTGAAAGAGGTGCTAATGTGTTCAGAAATAGAAGGCTATCATATTTATTCCACCAAGAACTCAAGAAGCCAAAACTTGAGTAGTCCAGTCCCGAAAGGGCTTCCAAGCACTGTGCCCTGGAATTGTTCTCCACATAGGACAAGTTTAAAAGTAAGATAGATGGGATCTCACACTGTCTCAAAGTGACTGAATATGGTGAGCAAAACTTCATTTGTAAATATTTTTTACTAGTTTTTGGTTATTATACCAACTACTCATGGCTGTACGTGAAATTTTCAAGCAAAATGACTCCGTTATTCCTAAGGTTCACCTACAAATTCTATACGGCATGCCTGTAGCTAATACATTACCTATCTCAGCCAGAGATGCAGTGCCGCACATAATTTTGAAGCATAGGTTTTAAATATGAAGTGTGATAATAAACTGAAAAATTCAATGTTACCAAACTGCATGCTATGCCTGTGGCTGTGCACACAAATGAAAGGATGAGTTAATGTCTTTCTTTTCAAGAATCCGTTTGACTGTTAGGACAGTTAGGGTCAATTATTGCTAATGTTTATTAAAAACCTATAACCTAATTGAATTTTGTGTTACTTCATTTCAGGGATGCATTGCTAATTATATTCTGGTGCTAGAAGCTACTGAACATTAGAAGTTGTAGTTATATAATTGCTATTAGATTGCTAGTGAGCTCATGAGAAGCATGTAGGAACATAGCTATTTCACTTTCTTCAGTTCATTACTCTGCTCTTACTCAGCTAGTAGCTAGCTATTTCTATCGAAAAGTTTTTGTATTTTGGAGTGTTTCTAAGTTTTTCAAAAGATTTTGTGGTTATTTCCCTTTCTACAGTTCATTAATTAATTATCAATTAGCTAGCTAGTAGCTTGCTATTTCTGTCAAGTTGCATTTGTGATTTGAAGTGTTTTCAAGTTTTTCAAGGGATTTTACATTGTAATAATAAATCATAGCATCTCAGCAGTTTCCATATAAAATACAGCCATAGCAAATACAGGTACTCAGCGAATTGCTTTTTCATAACCCCTTTATCTTAAAATCATTCTTCTACAATAGGAAGTTAGAGTGAATTGACTAAGATTCTTGATGATAAGCTAGCTACTATATTACATGTGTCGACACAGCAGAAAACCCTTTAAATGTTGGATATATGGATAAATTCCTAAAACTTGGATAAAAAACAACATAGTATTAAAAAAAAAAAAAATTTTAACCCCTGATTATCAGTGAGTTGTTGGAGCAATAAGCTCTTTGAAAGCTATTGCATCCCTACTGAGGTGGGTGCAAAATTGCTCTAGTTGTAGCTCCTGCAGTTACTTCATTTGCCAGTCAATTTTCGTTTTCTATGTCTCATTTGAAAGAGAAAACAGTGAACTTTCAACGTAAATTAGAGATATGGCCATTTAGTAAGCAATGAGGCCTCTGTTGACATAGTTGTTTGCTGATTTTCTTCTGGACCACAAAGATGGCTACCAATAGACATATTTGTTCATTTATTTAATGCCAATTGCTGACAAACATCGTTTTTCTGTGGTAAATTACACAGGTTGCTTATGTAGCTCAGCAATTTTCGTGAAATTTCAGGAACATTTATTCGAGTTTTGATTGTTTACATTTTGCCACTCATCTGTGTGGGCGCTGGGCAGACCCCTGCTATGATCTGGAAAAGTTCCTGCGATAGTTGAACTGTTATTCTAAATGAGAGGCAATATCCATTGTTTTTGCAGTGGCTCGCTTCCGGCAGAGCACTTCCGTCGGATAGCACCACGACCCGCGTTTTAGAGGGTTTCTATATATCAGAGACAGGTGAGTCGTCATACTTTGTCATTAACATTTTTTTTAAGACTTAGTCAAAATTGTGGGGTATGCTCTTGTGTAAGTATAAGAGCTGACCTCCAGTAGTTCTCTTGTGATTTGTCTTTGTATATCAGTGTAGCCTGTAGTATACTCTTAAGAGAAATTAATATTAACACCTCACTTGTGCAAGTTAGTGTAAGAACTTTCAAAATGTGATAACTCTGCTCTTGTTCCCTATGCAGGTACCAGAGTTACTTCGCCCTCAGATTTTTTTTTCCACTTATTTTAGCTGAGCCCCCTCACAGTCCCACTGGTATATATATATATATATACATATACATATAGGTAGGCACCCAACTCCCAGAGCCTCATTCCAGTACGACTCGCGGTGCGATCAACATCTCCACCTCCTCTCCCCTTGTGCCTTAGAAACTTGGAAAGAGTGCGGTGATTGGTCCTTTATGGACTTAGTCTCAGTGTGCTGAGATAGCTACTTGTAGTATATGAAAATTTTCTTTAGTTCGTCTTTTTGGACTTGAAAAAATTTTCAATTCTCCCCTTTGGAACTTAGTCTCTGTTCAGTGAAGTGCTTTTGATACTCAGAAATATTTTGAGACAGGCGTTTTGGGACTTAGTCTCAGAACAGCCTTATGCCCTGAGAGTGTTTGAAATTTTTTGTTCCGGTATTTCTCATATGAGATATCACTAAGTAATTTTATGGTCAGTTTTCCAGTTTTAGAGCCCAAATTACTTACAAGATTTGAGCAGTTCCCGGGGAACTTGTGGGACTCCAACTCAGATTCTACTATGGCTTTTGGGAGTTAGGAAAATTTTCATCACACCTAAGTAACTTAAGTCTCAGATTGGAACAACTCGACTGACACCTAGCCTATAGTCTATTCCAATATGGACGTAGGCTACATCTGAGATCACTTACTTCCCTCAAAGGCCTTTACTAGTCGTGAATTTTCGATTTTAGATATTCATGTAACTTGATATCAGCGCTTCCAACTCATGAATTTTAGCCTTCCCTTGTTAATGGAAAAAAGTTTTGTAGTCTTGTGAGCTGCGGCCCTTGGCCCAGAAGTTCCTGAACTCCTGCAGCAATGATCTGGATTTTAAACTTTCGTCAGGATTGTTGGTTAAAATTCATAAGACTGAAGTTTGTTTTCCAAAAAATTTTAAAAGTTCTCTTTAGTTGAAATTCTTAATTTTATTCAAAATTCTTGGAAGTTTGCAAAAGTTCAAAAAATTTTTTTGAAATGCATTAAGGTTCAGAAAATTCTTTTTACCGGAACTCTACGGAGGGGTTCCCCATTCATGAAAATGTTCCTTTTTTCTGAATAGTGGAATTCTTGATTGCAGGGTTGCGGAGGCGGAGGATTTGAGGTGGAGTCGGAATCTCACTTGCTCTAGTTTTTATTTTTAGCCCGACTCCGACTCCGGAATCCCATTTATATACAAATATCATTCAATTCTGATTTTCAGTGACAGGTTTGAAAAAAAAATTGTAAATGTGGATATATTTTTTTTTTTTACATTTCTCTTTTATAGCTATAGCTTCCATGTATTTTCCTATTCCATATGATGAGGCCATTGACAAAATGTTGGGTAGAACTTTCGCACCTGGTACACTATGTGAGGGGGGCAAAATAATCAATTTCGGACCGATTGTTCTGAAATTTGCATAGTATAAGTATTTTTGAAAAAGAAACACATTTTGCTTCCACAAATTTTTGGATTTAAGCCTTAGTTTTCAAGATAATGAGAAATATCTATATATATATAGCTATGTATATGCATTTTTTTCTAAGTTTCAAAGGAATAGAACTCAATGAGTTTTCATGCTAGGATAAAAGCAATGACAGTTTTGGAAACCTTGACACATTCCTAACAAAACTATTCAGCAGGATTTTCCATTTTTGCCCTAATTTATTTTTTTTTTTCAATGCAGCTTAAAACCAATTTTTCCCCCTATATTTTAGTTAGGTAGTGATTGGACAGAATAGAAAATGGAGAGGCCAGCTCGGTAATTTTGTTAAGAATGTTCCAAGGATTCCAAAACTGTCATTGTTTTTATTGTAGCATGAAATCTCATTGAGTTCTATTCTTTTGAAATTTAAAAAATGCATAGGTATATATATGTATTTCCATTATCTCAAAAACTAAGGCCTAAATCAAAGAAATTGTGGAAGCAAAATGTGTTTCTTTTTCAAAAATACATATACTATGCAAATTTCAGAACAATCGGTCAAAAATTGATTATTTTGCCCCCATGCCCCCTCACATATATAATGTACCATGTGTGAAAGTTTTACCCAAATTAATCTAATGTCCTCATGTCCTCAATTTAATCTCCCAAATGATGCAAAAGATTGTAGCTATATGTACAATACACATAGCATCTTCAACTTGATATGTTTATACTAGCTAAAATTATTTGGACATGTTTAATGTTTACATCAAATATCTACTTGTTGGACCAAGGAGTCGGAGTCGGGAGTCGAAAAATCTTGAGGGCCGGGAGTCGGAAAATCTTGAGGCCCAGGAGTCGGAGTCGGACCTTGAACCATCCGACTCCGCAACCCTGCTTGATTGTCTCACCTATTAATGGAAACTTTAATAATTTTAACATTATCAGATCATAAAATTGTGTCTTCCCTTACAATGGTAATTAGCTAAAGATCGGAACTTAAGTAAAGAAGCTTCATGCTATCGATAGACTTTACATACACAGTTTCTTAATTGATGACACTTGGAGAGGAGCTAGCGGAGTTCTAAAGTCAATGAAGCTGAACAATTTTAGGCACGGCAATTCAGAACAGTGGAGGACCGGGGGTTCCTGGTTTAAATATCTCCTGGTTCTGTACTTGCCGAGCTTAGCAGCTTCTTGCTTTTGTGTCGACACTCATATCTCAGTGAGTGAAGAGACATGCGAAGCTTAACTTTTTAGGCACAGTAACTCTGAACGGTGGAGGACCGGGGGTTCCTGGTTTAAATATCTCCTGGTTCTGTAATTGCCAAGCCTAATCAGCTGGCCACGTTCAAAGAGTACCGGCTGGGGATTCAGTGGATATGCTATTGAGCATCATCTCTGTCCTCTAGTATCAGGGAATACCGACGTGAGCTTTGCCACTATTGATGAAGTACCAGAAGGAAATACAGATGTGAGCGTTGTTGCACTCACGACCGTAGGAGCCAGCCACGGTTCGAAGAGTACTGGCTGGAGGTTCAGTGGATATGCTATTAAGCATCATCTCTGTCCCCTAGCATCAAGCTAATGCCGACGTGAGCCACGCCACTATCGATGAGTACCTGCTGGAGGATCAGTTTATATGCTATCCTCTAGCAGAAGGGAATACCGATGGGAGTGTTGTCGCACTCCCGACTGCAGGAGCCAGCCACGGTTCGAAGAGTACCTACCGGCTGCGGGGTCAGAAGATATGCTTTTGAGCATCATCTCTGTCCTCTTCTATCAAGGGAATACCGACGGAAGCTACACCACTATCGATGAGTTCCAGCTGAAGGGTCAGTTTTAAGCTGTCCTCTAGCAGAAGGGGAATACCGATGTGAGCGTTGTCATACTCCCGACAGTGGAAGCCAACCACAATGCGAAGAGTAAAGGATGAGAGAGCAGTTGAGACGCTGTAGAGCATCATCTGTGCCCTCTAGGATCAAAAGTATACCGACGTGAGCTTCGCCACGATCTATGAGTATCGGCTGGAGAATCAGTGGATACACTGTCCTCTAGCGTCCGGTAACGCTGAAGGAAGCGATGTCGATACTTCCAGCTGTAAGAGTTCGCCATGACAGAACCGTACGATACTCTTAAGGTAGAAGTTCACCACGTTCGAACCGTGTTCGGCTGGAGGATCAGTGAATATACTATCCTCTAGCAGGCGGGAATTCCGACGTGAGCAAGCGCTCCTAATTCCTACGATAGTGGACCAGCGCGGATGGGTGCTGAGCGAGGCACAATAGGAATTCGCCACGAACAACGAGCACGGGCGGGAAGATCAATTGAGATACTGTTCTTTAACGCCGAAGAATACAAAAAAAAAGAGATTGCGCTACTCCCGTAGTGGGAGCTCGATACGATTTCGACGCTTCCTAGGAGTACGTGCAAAGGATCAGTAGTTCGACTGTTCCACTAGCAGACAAGAAGACGGAAGGGACGAGGATGATACTTTAATCTGTAAGAGTTCGCCTCGTTTTGATCTATTCAGGTTCCAGAATCAGTGAATACACTGCTCCTCCAGTTATCAAAAATACTGATATGAGCGAGGTCGATACTTCTGACTGTAGATTTTCGCCTCTTTCGTTGAGGACCGTCTGGGGGGACCTATTGATTCACTGTCCTCTAGCAAACGGGAATACCGAAATGAACGAAGTCGCTGCCTCTGCCGTTGGGAGGTCGCCCCGTTCGAAGGTTTCCCCTAGGAGGCATCAGTTAAAACACTATTCCTCGAGCTAGGTCTTCCTGCTACGAAGCAGTTCCTGCTAGGGGATCAGTAGCTAAACTGTCCTCTAGCAAAATCAAATTTACAGATGTGAGCAAGGTCACTCTCCCGGCCTTAGGAGTTCTCCCGTTCGAAGAATCCGTCCGGGAGATCTATTTATCATCTGTCCACGATGGAGGAATTATTGAATATGCTATCGGACATGATGTTGGTCTCCCCTACAGACGGGAATACCGAGGTAAACTAGATCGCTCTCCCGACCGTAGGAGTTCAACAGTTTCAAGGGAACATACTAGGGATACAGTTGAGAGACTGTCCGCTAACAGAAGGATTTTACCAAAGGGAGCAATTTCAGACTCCTCACTGTAGGAGTCCGCCTTGTACCGACTAGAAGATAAGCCAGTCAGTTCTATCTCTGACATCAAGAGGGAAAAGAGGTTCCGACTTAGTCGAGTACCAGCTGTGGGCAGCAGCTGGTTCCGGATCACGAGAATTCCATCAAGAGCGATGGTAGTCACCACGCTCTACGTACCACTAGGGGATCAGTAGATAAGCTAAGGATAGCTCCTTTTTCTGATCCCTGGTTCTGAACAGGCGGAGACGCCCGTTATAATCTCTTGAGTACTTACAAGTCAGGTCAGTAATATGTTTAAAGTCGACCCTGGAAAATACTAATAATCATTCTCTGGACAACCAATGAGATTACTTCGGAGTGCACTATGTATAAGAGACTGTATAAACAAGAATTAAAAGTACATCAAGTATTCTCGTCTAACTTCTGGATTCCGGACCACACTAAGACCGAGGGGTACAATGAATACCTAGGAGGCCGAGTTATTACCGACGTGGCTAAAAGATAGGTTATCAGCACGGTGTTTTCCGAGACATGCTTTGGATTCTGGCTGATCTAATAATAGAGTAAGGGCTCAATGAGAAACCTAGGTTCAAATACTCGGGTTGTTCTTACTCCTAGACAATTAGGTCAGAGCCCCTGAGCGGCCTATGAAATTTAGGCCTATGCGGCTCTACGATCGGGCCAGCTTAACCAAGGCTGGGGGTGCAGGAAAAAGGCCCTCAGAGGTACAGGACCACATCTACAGTGAATTTACTACTGGCGGCCTGAAGAAACCAAAGCCTCGTTGCACAGCGGCTGACTCTTCGTCTAGACTCCCGGTCGATATAGTAAGATGTCACGGTAAAGTCAGGAAGTGCCCAGCAGATCGCAGAAGCCCTAGTCTAGTTAAGGAGTATTTCTGCGAAAACGAGAATTAAAGCTATAAATATTCTCAGAGGCCAGGATAAACTCGGACCAGTAAAGACGCAGTGCAGTTCTCGACAAGTACAGCATGGCTGAGTTTCTTGACTTCACAATAAGCTCCCTAAAATTGAGTATACAAATTCCGGTAATTACAACCAGGAAATAAGTTAGTCCCTTCAGGGGTACCTTCTGCGCAGCAGATCATTTTCTAGACGTAGCTACTCTCAAGAGAGCCACGTCCTCGAGAATCCTACGGACTTCCTGGGTTAGGTCCTTTAAATTGCCCGCCAAGCAACATAAATAGGCGAGGCGAGATTGTTCGTCTCAGAACTTACGGATTGACGTAAATATAGTTACAGAAAAAGATCCGAAGCGCGAGGTCATATAAGCGGGCCAGTAGAGCCGAGTGCTAGCTCGTTGTAAAGAAACTCGGAATCCGTCAGCTGCAAACTATAGTAGACTGCTAGCGGAAATTGAGCCAAAGAATAGATCGCGAGCTCTTCTCGCGGGAACAGCTCCGGTTTATCTAATTAACAGAAGTGGTTTTTCCCTTCAGTTAGATACTACTGTTCGCTGAACAAGACTGACGCCAGCTTTCGTAAGCTACAACTAGCCCACTCTCATCTAAACTCCATTCCATATTTAAACCCCCCCCCCCCGGGGCCTTCCACCGTTCAGAATTACTATGCCTAAAAGTTCAGCTTAGCATATCTCTTTTCAGCGAGATATGTGTGTCAACAGTAAAACGCTCACATAGGTATACCCAAGAGAACAGTATAAAACTGATCCCCCAGCCGGTACCCGTCGATAGTGGCGTAGCTCACGTCGGTATTCAAGTGCCCTGGACAGTGAAAATGCTCAATAGCATATCAACTGATCCCCCAGCCGGTACTCTTCAAACGTGGCCAGCTGATTAGGCTTGGCAATCACAGAACCAGGCGATATTTAAATCAGGAACCCCCGGTCCTCCACCGTTCGGAATTACTGTGCCTAAAAAGTTCAGCTTCGCTTATCTCTTTTCACTCACCGAGATATGCGTGTCGACACGAAAGCAAGAAGCTGATAAGCTTGGCAATTACAGAACCAGGAGATACTTAAACCAGGAACCCCCAGTCCTCCACTGTTCTGAATCGCTGGGCCTAAAATCGTTCAGCTTCATTGACTTTTGAACTGCGCTAGCTCCTCTCCAAGTGCTGTCAATTAAGAAACTGGGTATAAAGAAGCTTGAAGCTTCTTTACTTAAATTCCGATCTTTAATTGCCATTGTAAGAAAAAGGGAAAACACAATTTTCTGATCCGATAATGTTAAAATTATTAAAGCTTCCATTAATAGGTGAGGCAATCAAGAATTCCACTTATTCAGAAAAAGTAAATAGATTTACATGACTGAGAACCCCTCCGTAAAGTTCCAGTAAAATAATTTTCTGAACCTTCCGTATTTCAAAAAAAAATTTGGAACTTTCACAAACTTCCAAGAATTTATAATACAATTAGAATTTCAATTAAAAGGAACTTGTAAAATTTTTAGAAAACAAACTTCATTCTTCTTATGAATTTTAACCAACAATCCTGACGAAGGTTTAAAATCCAGATCATTGCTGCAGGAGTTGAGGAACTTCTGGGCCGAGGGCCGCAGCTCACAAGACTACAAAACTTTCATCCACATTGAAATCTATAAATACAGTACTTAATAAACTTATCAAAACTTTTTTTCAATTAACAAGGGAAGGCAAAAATTCATAAGTTGGAAGCGCTGATATCAAGTTACATGAATTTCTAAAATCAAAAATTCACGACTAGTAAAGGCCTTTGAGGGAAGTAAGTGATCTCAGATGTAGCCTAAGTCCATATCAGAATATAGGCTAAGTGGCCAATCGAGTTGTTCCAATCTGAGACTACGTTACTTAGGTGTGATGAAACAATTTTTCTAAGTCCATAAGGCTAGATGAGAAAATTTTCCCAAGTCTCAAAGGCCGTAGTAGAATCTGAGTTAGAGTCCTCCAAGTGGGAACTGCTCAAGTTTTTCTAAGTAATTTGGGCTCTAAAACTGGAAAACTGACCATAAAATTACTAAGTGATATCTCATATAAGAACTGAGACTAAGACAATACCGGAACAGAAAATTTCAAACACTCTCAGGGCATAAGGCAGTTGTGAGACAAAGTCCCAAAACGCCTATCCCAAAATATTTCTTCTAAGTATCAAAAGCACTTCACTGAACAGAGACTAAGACCCAAAGGGTAGAATTGAAAATTTTTCTAAGTCCAAAAGGATGAACTAAAAAAATTATTGAAGTGCTAAAAGTATCTCAGCACACTGAGACTAAGTCCATAAAGGACCAATCACCGCACTTTTTACAAGTTTCTAAGGCACCAGGGGAGAGGAGCTGGAGAAGTTTATTGCAGCGCAAGTCATACAGGAATAAGGCTCTGGGGGTCCGGGTGCCTACCTATATATATATATATATATGTATACCAGTGGGTATACCAGTGGGACTGTGAGGGGGTGGAGCTAAAATAAGTTAAAAAAAAAAAATCTGAGGTGACGCAACTCCAGTACCTGCACAGGGAACAAGAGCCGAGTCATGAGATTTTAGAAGTTCTTATACTAACATGCACAAGTGAGGTGTTCGAATTAATTTCTGTTAAGAGTAGGCCTATACTACAGTCTACACTGATATACAAACTTACACATGAGCATACCCCACAATTTTGACTAAGTCTATAAATAAAAAAAAAAAAAAAACGGCAAGAGTACTCACCAGTTAATAACAAAGTATGACAACTCACCTACCTTCCTGATATATGGATACTCACTAAAACGCGGATCGTGGTGCTATCCGACGGAGGTACTCAGCCGGAAGCGAGCCACTGCAAAAACAATGGATAGTGCCTCTCATTTAGAATAAAAGTTCAACTATTGCAGGAACTTTTCCGGATCATGGCAGGGGTCTGCCCAGCGCCCACTCAGATGGGCGGCAAAATGTAAACAATGGAAACTGGAATAAATGTACCTGAAATTTCACGAAAATTGCTGAGCTACATAAGCAACCTGTGTAATTTACAACAGCAGAACGATGTTTTCCAGCTATTGGTATTGAATAAATGAACAAATATAGCCATTGGTAGCCATCTTTGTGGTCCAGGAGAAAATCAGCAAACAACTACAGTATGTCAACAGACGCCTCATTGCTTATTAAATATCCATGTCTCTAGTTAACGTTGAAAGTCCAATGTTTTCTTTTTCAAATGAGACATAGAAAACGAAAATTGACCGGTAAATGAAGTAACTTCAGGAGCTACAACTAGAGCAATTTTGAACCCACCTCAGTGGGAGGTCAATAGCTTTCAAAGAGCTTATTCCTCCAACAACTCACTGATAATCATGGGTTAAAAATGTTTTTTTTATTTGTTTTTCTAATACTTTGTTTTTTCCCCAAGTTCTAGGAATTTATCCAACATTTAAAGGGTTTTCTGCTGTGTCGACACATGTAGCTAGCTTATCATCAAGAATCTTAGTCAATTCACTCCAACTTCCAATTGTAGAAGGATTTTAAGATAAAGGGGTTATGAAAAAGCAGTTCGCAGAGTACCTGTATTGCTATGGCTGTATTTAATATGGAAACTGCTGAGATGCTATGATTTACATTTGCAATATAAAATCCTTTGAAAAACTTGAAAACACTTCAAATTACAAATGCAACTTGACAGAAAAAGCAAGCTACTAGCTAGCTAATTGATAATTGAGAAATGAACTGAAGAAAGTGAAATAGCCACAAAATCTTTTGAAAAACTCAGAAACACTCCAAAATATAAAGACATCTCGATAGAAATAGCTAGCTACTAGCTAATTAAGAGCAGAGTAATGAACTGAAGACAGTGAAATAGCTATTTGCCTGCATCCTTCTCATGGGCTCACTAGCTATCTAATAGCAACTAGCTATATAACTAGCTACTAGCTGAAAAGAAAGACATTAACGCATCCTTTCAGTTGTGTGACTAAAATTTGATACTTTCGAAAAGTAAAACTGTTTATTTTGCAATGTTTATAAAAAAAAAAAAAAGTTGAATAGAAACAAAAAACACTTTCTTCAATTGGTTTAAAGCATGGTGATAATCAATTAATTGTAACATAATGGCAATAGCTCATAGAGGGCCGGGGCGTAAATCCCGGTGTCACTGTGGGAATGGGCCTGTGGGTCCATATACTGCAGCCTATCTAACCTAAAGAATGATATAAAATATTAGTGGGATATCTCAAATGGAGGACAGTTAGTGGCTGACTAATAAATGATAATGTAGGTATAGTTTATCATTCATAATGACCAGTTTTCTTCATATTTTTGTCTGGCCTGATGTAAAACACAAACTAAGTGCAGAAAATCAATAACAAGTTTGAACATTCCGCAGGGAGCTAAAGCTCTAGCAAAAATTTCAGAAAAATACACACAGTGGAAGCTAATTGGTAGCTACATACAGGGTATTTGTTCAAGCTGTCAGGTTTAAACCTAGAGAGTTATAAAATATGAGCACTTTGTGAGAATAATAAAAGGGTAACTGTTAAAACTTCAGTAAATTCTATACTCAGTCATTATGAGCAAATTGTCAATATTTGTGAGTCTGCAAATCATTTTTTTTGCTAATTAGGCTGCCTCACTGACCTGACAAGCATAGTAGGTAGCGAATATATTGCAGCTCCAAACAGCTATTGCTATTACATTTCAGCCTTTATAGTTATTGCTTTTTACTTGTGACCCCACAGCAAATCTTGTTTCAGAAACAAACTAAATTTACTTTCCATTTTATGTATATATTATATATACTGTACATATAAATTTATGTATATAAATAATTTGAAAATCAATGAAGTTGCAAGCGTATTGCTCGTCGAGGAATCGAATTAGACTATTAGACTAATCACTCACATGCAAATGAGAAAGGTGATTGTCACCAGTGAGTGAAGTGAGAGAGGTGATAATGTTGTCATCCTAAGTGTAGCTCCATTTGTTCACACAAGTGTATAACTAACTGAATGTATATATTTCTACCCAATAATTACTAGAAGGAATTGAACCATCACCACAATCACTTGTAGGTAGTTAGGTGGGTTGACCTAGATGTGAAAAATTCCGAAACTGCCGACTCAAAACTTTCAACCTCCACTAGGTAAAGATTCTTCCTGCAAGGCATTCCTGTTTACTCTTAAAATCACTGCCATCTTATCTTGTGCAATACCCTCTACATGGTAATTTAATGGTTGACACTTTCAGCTGCCGCTATAGATCGGCTACTTCACCCTTCAGCCGAATAGATTGTGACTTCCCCAAGGCTCGGTGAACTCCCCCCTGCTCTTCAACCAATTTGTATCCTTCCCCGTCTGCTCCCCACATCACTTCGTATGCCGACGACCCGACTGCCGCGGATTACGATACGAAGGTGGCTGATGCGGCCGAAAGACTCGTCGCGCGCAGCGGAAATCGCCGACTGGGCCGCCGAGAACGACCTTTCATTCTCGGTCCCAAAAACCAAACCGGCGTTTACCACAGACACTCATGAGGTGAAGACGAACTCGGGGGTCGGCGTGCGTAATCCCCTCATCTCCATTGACAAAAATCTCCAAGTTTTAGTCTATTGGGACTATCAACTGAACTTCTCCAAGCACGACATGGAAACCCAAAACCGTGCATCCTCTAGACTCTACATCCTCAAAACCATCGCTTGCACTGGCTTGCGCCAAAAGAATGAAATGCTCATTTTAACATAAATAACTATAAGGCCCTCATTTGGTCTCTCATCACTTACGCGGCCCCAGCGCGGTTCCCCAACGAAGCGGCTAATTCATAAATAAGCTGCAAGTCGTCCAGAACGCCGCACTGCGAGTAGTCACGGGCTCACACAACATGGCGTCCATCAATCATCACCACAATGAGTCAAAGATGCTACTCGTCGGAGTACCTCGATCTCCTAATGCAGAGGCCATACTATGCACTCACACAGACAACTTGATGCAAAGATGCGGGATTAGTGCTAGTGCAAGCTATCTATGACACCAATTTTAAATATGTATTGAAACGGCACACAAGCTGCTCATCCTGGTAACCAGTTGGGCCTACAAACATAGGCTATCTGTGGCCCAGGCCTTAGCAGGCAGCAGGTTCTTGTTCCCAGTCACCCGTCACATGACACAGCCACCAATCCCAGTGGCCGTCACATCAAGAAAAATAACCTACGACAAAGTGTCAGCCTGCGGTGTGCACTTGCTGACTGATGGCGTCGTCTCGGTCTCCACTCTCAAGGTGGCTCTGGCGTCACACTTGTCCAGAGGGAAGTAGTGGTATCCACCGTAGTGCTGCAGGTCAACAAAGTATGTAGTCGGAACCCGCTCTTCCACCATCTCCTTGTCCGAGTCAATACTACTCCGTGTCCTTTGCACAGCACTGTTGCAGTAGAAATCACGCTACTCTATGGCTCTGGCCTTGTACAACATGGTGTATAGCGATCAGGACTTTTGAAATTCCCAGAGATTTCCAGGGTTTTGCCGAAATTTCCCCGAGTGTCAGGTTGTCCATTCTCCTCTCAAATAACGTGATTAGCCTACCAATGGTTTATGGGTTTAATTGATGGATGCTATGAATTAAGATACAGAAAAAAATTGTCAATATGGCTAGGGTGGTCAAATATCATAAAGGTATCACAAGCAAAGTTGAAAGTAATAATAAGCTGAACTTTCTAGATCTTACTATCGAAAAAGAAGGCGACCATCTCACTACTTCTGGTTTATGGGTATAATGGGACTGAAACCATTACCAATCACCCTGTTCTTTTTCTTTCATCAAATTTTAAGGTGGCTTTCGAGACCTAACCGATGGAAACTCCAGTCTCAAGTTATTTCACCCTATTGAGACATCAACTTTGATCTTCACACAACTCTGTATTAGAAGAACCCTGGAACAAAAAGAAAACAAAACACACTCCAACCCACATCCACCAAAGGGCAGCAGTGAAATGGATCCCATCTAATACGGTATTCTAGGAATCAGGGAGTCTGGAACTCCAATTGACTCCCCAATGACTGTGTTTTTAGAGTGAGCAGAAGGGGCATTGTAAGCGTACTGGCAGCTATTACCTACCTAATATAATAAGCAGAAAACAACTAGCTAGCTGAAACAGAAAGATCAACTACCCCACACCTCTCTACAGTTCAAAAAGAAGGTGGGAAGTGAGCCAGAAAGGGGAAAAAACAAACATGCGGTCATGATATTATACACCTGATATTAGTGCTATTCTGTTAGTTATGCTTGTCAACACATGCCCTAGACAGTGCACACACTACATGCACCCAAGTTTTAGCACAAATAAGGTCCAGCCTGAAGCTTACAACACAGAAATTGACAATTTCGCCAATTGTTACAGGCGCCTGCAGTGAGTCTCTGGAAGAGAAAGGGGAAAAGGAAGGCGCAGCCTCAGGGACACCGTACTGCCTTTCACCAGAGTATCGTGACAACCGGTGAAATTTAAACAGAGGGTGAGTTTGAAAGGTTTTCACCTAAACTTTTGTTTTTTATGTAATATCCTAAGAATCCTACTTAAAGGGGAGCACTGGAGGGGATTGGATTTTATCAAGCTATCACTCTAAACTTGCACAGTAGATGTAAAATGCCATCAGAAATCTATTTCTGAAGGTATTTTTTTCAAAATTCTTATTATTTTAGGAGATATTTCACATTTTGGTGAAAAAAGATATGTTTTGGTTTTTTCACATAAATCCTTCAAATGAATAGAACTCCATCAGTTTTCAAGCTAGAGAGGTCTTTTATATATGAATCGAAAGTTGAAAGCGCAAGGAAGAGTTGATTGACTCTTTTTTTGTCTAAATTTGGTCTGGAATTTTTTTTAGAAGGGATAGAAGTAAAAAATTATGATATTGCATATTTTTTGCGTTTTTCACTTCAGATTTATATTACAAAAAACTTAGCTGAAAATCAAAAATAAAGAGTCGAACATCTCTTTCTAACGTTTTCAGCTTCTGATTCATACATAAAAGAGCTCTCTACCATGAAAACTGATGGAGTTCTATTCTTTTGAAGGCATACATATACCAAAAAAATGAAATCTTGAGAAAATGGCAATCAAAGTTTAGACCACTGAAACTGTGGCTAATATGTACTTACAATCAATAATATCTATTTAGTATGTTGCTATGACACATAATTACGATTTACAACCCCCACTCTCCCCTTTGGGGGGGGGTCCTATTATCTCATTATCCCATGCCCCCAGAATAAGGATATTTGACAGTGTGATAGCTCCCACTCTAGGGATCATTATTCAGCAATCGACATGTGGAAATTTGACTCCCACCCACCCTCATCAACTCCCGCAACCCTGTTGGAGATTGGAGACTCCCTGTGCCAACAGAGGTCAAAATATATCTGGTTGTGGGAGAGACTCCCCCATCAATATCACTGTTCATCAATAAATAGAGAAAATAAAATTTTGACCCCCACTCGCCCCTCAACCCTCCCTTTTGGGGGTTCCTGGGTTCCCAGGGTGAAAATATTTGATTTTGTGAAAGACCTGACCGCAGGGATCACTTTTCATCAAAAAACAAAGAAGTGAAATTTTCACCCCCAACCGCCCCTTTATCCCCTTTATCAAGGTTTGGGTGGGTTCCCGTGCCCCCAGGGTCAAAATATTTGGTGGTGTGATAGACCCCACCCTAGGGATCACTTTAAAAAAAAAAGTGAAATTTTGACCCTAAATGGTGTTAGGCGCTACGGTATCGGGAGACAGTATATTTTAATATAAAATCATCAAAGTAAACATGGAAGTAAGTTATCATGGGTGTCCAAGATGTTTTACACTGTGGAGGGCTACGCTGTGGTTCTTGCTTCCTATGTTGTGTGTCATTTCGAATGTTTCATTGTTATATGTACTTGATCTTGTTTACTCATATTTCATGCATTGTCTTGTTCTTTTGCATGTTTACA
>LQNS02278160.1:21219267-21240398 GCA_001587735.2 Parhyale hawaiensis
ACTACAGCTGTACCAATCATCACAACCATGGCTGACGCTTTTTCCTCCGACTGCGCTCGCTCGTTTTCCTCCGCTTCCCATGCCGCTCGACGCTTATATCAGGACCCCGTATTGCACCGTGGTCATTCGCCCTCTAGGTCGCACCCCGCTAGCACCACCACAATTTAGGTCTTCTTAAATAAAAAAAAATTTATTGTTAGATATCCTTAAAAGATTTTATTAGGTTTTTGAAAATGGGATAAAACTCCCGAATCGTCAAATTTTATTATTAGCTTGTGTCGACTTTTATTTGAATTTTTGTAATTTACCATAGGATAACTCATACCAGCCACATATCAGATATCTTCAAAATGACAATTATTATTATGATCAATATGATGCCATCAAATTTGACTGACCTGTAAACAGCAATAGAGTAGTTAATTCAAACTGCTTTCAATCTATGAATGCTCCAAGATAGGAAACTTGAAGCTGTGTTTGTGTGTTTGAACTATTTGTACAAACACAGGATCGGGCTTGTGGCCTCTCTGCAATACCCGCTCCATCGTGCAGGAGAGTAAACTGTTTCTCATTTATTTGTGAGAAGCGCGTTGCTGAAGGCCCTGCATTCTTCTTTCACACCCTTCTTTGCCTATCTCCCTCTACTTCCCCATCCCTCAAGGGAGACCCCTCCGGGCGGAGCTTGCAGGTCGGCACAAATACCACCAACAAGCCATGGGTGAAAGGTGAAATAAAAGCAACAGCAGGAAACTTGTTAAATGCAAAACATTAGCACTGCCATAAGTTTGCAGGTTGAGCAATTGCTAGGTATTGCCAGTAACTACCACTAGTTTATTTCAAAGTGTACACAGAATTGCAACTAAGGTTATGCAACAAGCTTTCTCTGAGTTTAGGTTAACACTTTATAGTAGGGCATAAACAATATCTGGTCTTATCAGTTATGCTATTCATACCATGCTACTAGAGCATATCCTATGGTTTTCAGATACTGCAATGGTACCTGGAGAACTAGTAACTAACTAGCTACATATCAATTGAGATTACATTCTGCCACAGCAACTCACCTATAGATTGCGATGTAATGCTGTTGCTCCAACCATTAAAGCCAAAGAGCTCATTAGCAAGTGAGATCAATCGCCAGGTTTCTACAAAAGCAATCCGTTGGCCTTCAGTAGAGGCTGGCTTTTGGCTGACAAGATTAGGACCAAGTTTCTTGGTGAGCTGCTGCTGTAGTTTGCTCTGTTCTTCTATACGAAAGCCCTGCTGCAATGGAAGATGTATTACTAATAAGAGAGACATGTCGAGTCCTTCAATGCAATGTAATGTCACTCAATACCTGCTCACAGTATCCTCTCATGGGATAGAACGTAGCTAAAGCTGAGGATAGGTAGGTACCTACATCTGGGCAGGATCTGGCTAGCTTAATCAAATGCTAAGACCTATGGCTAATACTATGCCACTTAAGAGCACCTTCAATTCTACTGTCGGGTGAAATTATGAGCTAAATGTCAAATGCTAACCTGAGTCCCAGCTTTGTTTCTTTCAAGTTTTTCTATTGGATCAAAATTCTAATATAGGTATCAGCCGGCAGCCAATAATGATGTGCACATTAGTGGCTAGCTAGTGTTTTAAAACAATTCTTTTGCATGAACACTTAGGTAGCATCTCTATTTTTAATTCCTTTATACTTGCAAGTTGAAACTTGTAAACAGAGTCCATATGCATTAGCTATGTCTGTGGCCATCATCTAGCACATGTGCAAATATCCTAGTAGCTACCTATGGAATTGTGCAGCACCCCAGAACACTTTTAGTAACCAGCTACCACTGATAAACACCATAAGCAGCACACGATCTGGCCCATGGAGATGTAGTCAATCCGAGAATAGTGCTTACTAGTAGCCAACAATTGGCCAGCTTGACATTAATACTATATTGCATAGCACCACTTAGGCTACCAAAGCATTCAGCATTTCACTTTGTTTCTTTTGCTTCTGCATGATATTTGCTTCGTACAGCAACCTAGTGTAATTCTTTGGTGTTGCGTTTTTCTGCGCTTCCAGTTGAGCAGGGTAAATAAAAGTCTGCGAGATGATCATATGAGCTCGGGATGGGCACAGAGGCGTGAAATAGTGGCAAAGATATTGTCTCTACTCATGAATTTCCCGAACCTATCAAAGGGGAGTCCTGGAATGTTAATTCTAGTGGCAATACTATGTAATACTTAGCTTACAACTACTGCATATGCTATTAGCTCCTATCATAATAGGCAAGTGTAGAATGTTGAGACAGGAATGTGTTTTCCATGGTAGCTACTTATATATGGCAGGTACCTACTAAATATTAGCTCAGTACCTAGCTTTTTCATACATGAATGGCTCACCATTAAAAATGCCTGAAAACTGCAAAACATTAGTGATTCACAGGTTAAGGACACTCATCTGTACTGACTGAAAGAAAAAGAAACTTTTAAAGGAAATTAAGCAACTAACTACTTCTAACTGGTGCCAGTGAGTTTCAAATATGGAATCCACTTTTTGAAATTGAATCACATGCTAACTTTAGACCCCCCCCCCCTAAAGTTCTAGCTAGCTATATAGATACTAGTATAGCTATGTAATAGTGGCCATCCAGACATGGGAAGGAACAGGGAACATGCATATCAAGGAAAATAAGGAACCAAGGTAATGACAAACACTGCTTTTGGAAACAGCAAATTAGAGGGAAAAAAATAGAAAAAACACTTGCTTAATAGGAGTAAAAAAAATTACTAAACAAAATGTACACAAAAAACAAAAATACACTGATAACTGGAAGTGAGGCAAAACGATACTGTAGATATGTCACATGCTAGAATGGCTTCAACTATTTTCATGGCATAGTCAAGCATCGTCTGGGGTGATTCGGGACACCCTTTTTAGACAGGGTGATTTGGGACAGTGACAAATGCATTTATAAAATACTTTTCAAAAATCCAATGTAAAGCTGGACTTTCAATCCACAATATGCAATAGCTAGGTACTAGTTCTATTAGAAAAATCCAGACTCAAAAAATGCGTCAGCCATGTTTGAAGAAAAACTACTATTTTTGACAGCAAAACAACTCTTTAAAAGTTGATTTTCAATTTTGGACAACTTTGATCTGGAAAATGCAATTTATAAGCTCAACACTTCAAATTTTAATAGAATGTTCTTATATATTTGTTTGTTTTAAGTGTGCAAAAGTATTTTGACTCAAATCTAATGCTTCATGTGTGACAACACATTGAACTTGTCCCAGTTTTGCCCCCATATGCGAGGTGATTCAGAACAGTGGTCCAGGGTGATTCGGGACATTCTTAAAAATAAAATTAAGATATTTTATCAACTTAATTGGGCTCCATTTACATCGTTTAGGTGTTTTGTATTGCAAGTTAATGTTCTCTGTGTAGCTAATATTCATGTTAGAAGCAGAATTGGTTGGATTCCCTTACACTCATTACACAAATGGACTTAGCAAACGTGACAATTTAGCTATTATTTAAGGTAGTATTTCAAATCAGCACACAGTTTCACAAAACATTTGGATTTTTTTTTTTAGATTTTTCTCCAAAGTTCTAAAAACTTGTTTTTCATGATTTGCGATTTTATTGAGAACGATTCTCGAATAGAAATAAAAAGCTAAATAAAAGGCAAGGTTTCAGCCGTCGGCTGCGGCCATCTTCAGGCAAAACTAAAATCTGAAACAATAAAGAAAACATACATGCACACTTATAAATGAAAAGAGCAATATTACTACGTATGTACGCTTCAACAGTAATGGATGCGACCAATATGTGGTTGACTTTACATGAGCAAAAGGCTAATGTAGTTAGGAACAATGCAATAGAAGAACTGGAGGAGTTACGGCTGGGCAAGATCTTATATTGGTCAACAGTGAGAGGTGTGGCTATCTCAGTGGAAGAGGTTGAAGTAACTGGACCAGTCGTTGTACTTGTCGTTTATGGCTTGCATGTCCCGTCTGACTGCTAAGGCTTCTGCTATTTTCAGTGATGCGGTGTCTGAGTACAAATAGAGAACAGAGAAAAAGCTGGAAAAAGTTGCAATCGGTGGTGGTTCAGTTTGATGTTCATCTCGGAAATGTTTATAGCTATATGCTGCTAGAGGAGTATCGGTGCTACTTGCATCTTTTCTCGAGCGCACAGGAGGTGTGTCCTACATACTGGGAGGCGTGACAGCCTTCCTCCGGGCAAGTCAAACGGTAGACTTCACCCGCGCGCTGGAAATCCGATGGTTTAGGGTGGCAGTTGAAGAAAGAGGAAAGTTTTATAAAAAATCCATAGCAAAACTCTGATCCACCGTGCTTTGAAATACATGTACTGCTCTTCATGGAACACCCGGACAGCTGAAATCACTAGAATAAAACAAATTCTCATAAACAATGGCTTACCTATAATAATTCTGGATAAAATAGTGAAAACAGTCATAGATAAGCATCACGAGTGAAACTATTGCAACCTACAAACCATAGATCTCTACGTACAGCTGCATAACCGAAACACGTACACCAAGGATCTCCAACTTCCTGAAAAGCATAATTTTGGAACACATCAAGCAAGCCGATCCACAACAGAACATAAGCCTACATCAGTTCTTCAAACCCAAAAAACTTTCCTCTTTCTTCAACTGCCACCCTAAACCATCGAATTTCCAGCGCGCCGGTGTGGTCTACCGTTTCACTTGCCTGGAGGAAGGCTGTCACGCCTCCCAGTATGTAGGACACACCTCCTGCGCGCTCGAGAAAAGATGCAAGCAGCACAGATACTCCTCTAGCAGCATATACAAACATTTCAGAGATTAACATCAAACCGAACCGCCACCGATTGGAACTTTTCCCAGCTGTTTCTCTGTTCTCTATTTGTACTCGGACACCGCATCACTGAAAATAGCAGAAGCCTTAGCAATCAGACAGGACATGCAAGCCATAAATGACAAGTACAACGACTGGTCCAGTTACCTCAACCTCTTCCACTGAGATAGCCACGCCTCTCATTGTCGACCAATATAAGATCTTGCCCCAGCCATAACTCCTCCAGTTCTTCTATAGCATTGTTCCTAACTACAGTTATGCTTTTGCTCATGTAAAGTCAACCGCATATTGGTCGCATCCACTACTGCTGAAGCGTACATACATATGAAGTAATATTGCCCTTCTCATTTATAAGTGTGCATTTATGTTTTCTTTATTGTTTCAGACATTAGTTTTACCTGAAGTTGGCAGCAGCCGACAGCCGAAACGTAGCCTTTTATTTAGTTTGTTTTTATTTCTATTCGAGAATCATTCTTAATAAAATCGCCAATCATGAGAAACAAGTTCTTAGAACTTTGGAGAAAAAATCTAAATGTTTAAAGAATTTAGCTATTAGCTTGTGGTTTTTGCAAACATGGCAGACACATTTCTTGAGTGAGTACCGTGTATTTTTCTAATAAAACTACTGTATCTTATGGATTAGGAGTAGGGCTTTATGATGGTGCAATCAGAATTTTGAAAAAACTATTTTTCAAGTGCGTTTCAGCCACTGTTGTTAATCACCCCATAGCCAGTTCTGAATCACCCCATCCAACCAGGATGATCTGAAACTAGTTTTTTGTTAATAACTTGAGGCATAGTAATGAAACTTTCTGGGCATCAAGGTTAGGTAAGTACCCTTATTCCCTCATATCGGCATGTTTTGGTGATGTATAGTATTTACACTATNCCATAGCCAGTCCCAAATCACCCCATCCAACCAGGATGATCTGAAACTAGTTTTTTGTTAATAACTTGAGGCATAGTAATGAAACTTTCTGGGCATCAAGGTTAGGTAAGTACCCTTATTCCCTCATATCGGCATGTTTTGGTGATGCATAGGCTAGTATTTACACTATATCAAAGTTTAAAAAGAAGTGTCCCGAATCACCCCGGACGTCGCTATGTAATTGACAAATACAGTAGTTATTGACTTACCTCACCAAAATATGGACTACATTTAGAATTCCCAGGATCAACTGCCATTTTCATTCATTTATTTATCCTGAGTAGGTGATGAGGCATACTATAAACTATATTCACATCTGAAACAAATGGACAAGTAATAGCGTTATCTGGGGCAATTATCGTACCGGCGGGTGGAGTTGCGCACCTACGAAATGCGGGTGGAGTTGCGCACTGCACCTTTAAGGCGCAAATGAAAGAAAATTCAAATTCTGATTATTCCATCGTAAAGAGCAACATTTTAATGGTATTTCTACCAATTTACAGTCACATAAAAAACTTGATATTCATCCAGATCATCAAAGTTAGCATGGTGTTTTCAGTAGCTACCCAAACAATATTTTAGGATTTCTTTAAAGTCCCACAAACTTTGATGCCACAAATGCAAGACTAAAATTTCCTTGGGTTTGTTGCATCCCAGAGGAAAAACATTGTAGTTTTCGATTTTTTTCATCCGTTTTGTGGTATCTAATATCTTGGCCGCCATATTCATTTTTGGTAGTGCACAACTCTACACGCAAATTTTTTTATGGCAGGTGGAGTTGCACACTGTCGGCGGGTGGGATTGCGCATTGTTTTCAAAATGTATATTGCTGTATAAAACACTTAAAAACCGTAACAACTGCAACCGCGACTGCAGCAACTACTGTAGCCACAAATGCAATGACTGCAACTGCAACCACAGTTACCGCAACAGCTGCAACTGTGACAGCTGTATTTGTAGGTGCAACCACTGTAACTGCTACTGCAACCACTGTAACTGTGGCAGCTGCAACCGCGACCACTGTAACAACTGTAACCGCATCTGCAACCACTGTAACCTCAACTGCAACCACTGTAACCATAACTGCAACCACTGTAACCATAACTGCAACCACTGTAACCACAACTGCAGCCGCTGTAACCGCAACTGTAACCACAACCACTGTAACCGCGAAAGCTACAACCACGACCTCTGCAACTGCGACAGCTGCAAAGGCGACCTCAGTAACCACGACCGCGGCGACCACAAACTCTGCTGACCTTTGTTTTCTCCCTCCCTCTTTCCACTGTATCTATTTTCCTACAATTTTGTCTATTTTTTGGGTGCGCAACTTCAACTTCTTGCGCAAAATAGATCTGACTTACGACGATGACGGTTGCGTGCACATTTTTGTTAACTTTTTCGTTTATAGTTACTACGTTGAAACTTACGGTGCATGTAGTACTCCATCAGGCCTCTACCCATGCAAAAGCAGAGGTTTCGTTTTTGCGCTATATCAAAGTTCGCGGGAAATGCGCAACTCCACCCGCCGACACAACATGAGAAAAACTTTTATTCATCATACAGAAAAAAACTAATGAAGCTATAGTTATGAAATTTCTACTGAAACCATTTGAGGTTTAGACTTACCTTTCCCAGTAGGGCCTAATATGGTTACATTTGGTTATATGCATTTTTCAAAAATGAAAAAAAAAAAACATCATTGGAATTTTTCCACTTAGGACATTTATGACAAGGGATATGGGCATTTATAAGTCGCAAAAAGGCTTCTACAGCCTACACTTACATACAATTTGGCACCAAACGAATGAGCATAATTTTTTACATTTAAACATGTGACTTTGGTGCAAATAAAATAATACTTCATGACAATATCCTGAAAGATGCAATGACATTTTTGCAGAGGTGAATGTAGGCAGAGTACCTCTGTCGGGCAGCACCATGACTCGAGGCATCGGCACAATGGCCGGCAGAGTTCAATCCAGGAGGGTGTTCGGAGTCGCCACACTCAACGTAAACCAAGGTAATCTAGGGAGTAAAGTTTTCAATTTTTTATATTTTTTTTTCTTTTTGACACTTGGTCAGAAACCTGAAGTCCTGCTCTTGTATAGGTATAAGATCAGGACTTTATCAAAGCAAAGTCGTGAGCTCTTATAGGATAAGTAATGGGGCTTAGCAAAATTTTGAAGTCCCACACCGACAGGTGGTGAGAACAGGACTTACGTCAACTTCCAAAGTTCTTACCTGATGAGAAGACAGAACTTACGATTTTTTTTTTTTTTTTTATGGAAATGACGTCATAGGCTGGCAGGACTACTCACCTCTGCAGCCTCCAAAGCCCAGGCCAGCCGAGAGCAGGGCAACCAGACTAGGGAGGCATGCACGGCCCCGCACGCCGGCACCAGCATAGAACGCACACATACCAGCACCATCAACGAGCCAGAGAAGTAAACGGTTGGCCATCAGGAAGCCACCAAAAAACAACACACACATACATGGATGGTCCCTAGGAACAACAAAAACAACAAGGGCAAACACCACCATGGTAGCAAGCCAAGCATTATTAGTGGCTAACTCTCCAGCAAAGTGGCATCCCAATAGGCCTACCATAGAGCACTCAAAAACCCCACCACAAATAGGCTGGATGTTCCCATAGACTTTTGCAGTGGTAAGCGAAAGGCAGAGCACCTCTGTCAGATAGCACCACCCTGCGTTTTTGTGGGTTACTCCAGATTAGGAGGACAGGTGAGTTGTCACACTTTGTTATCGACAGGTAGCTAAGTACTCCTGCCTTTTTTCTTAGTCAAAATTATGGGGTATGCTCCTGTGTAACTATAGGAGCTGTCCCCCCAGTAGTTCTTCTGTACTGTCTTTGCATATGGGTGTAGACTAGTATACTAGTAAGACCATACTAACCTTCTACTTCTGTCTGTTAGTCTAAGAACTACTAAAATCTGATAACTCTGTTCTTGTCCACCTTGCAGGTACTAGGGTTACTTTACCTCAGATTTTTCCCAACTTTTTTTTGGCTCCGTCCCCCTCAGACCCACTGGTATAAAGGTAGTCACCCGACCTCCAAAGCTTCATTCTGGATGACGAGCAAAGATCTCGCTACTATGAAGCCCAGAACATATAGGCTTTGGGATAAGTTCAACTTCCAGAGGTACTCTGCCTTTCGCTTACCACTGCAAGAGTTCATTGGAACTTTCTGCCTATTTGCAGTGGCTCGCTTCCGACACTGCAAGGGAAGGGAGCGGGAAGGGAGCTGGAAGGGTGTGGGAAGGGGTTCTGTGGCGTCCTGATGTGGAGGGTGCCGCCGATCTTTGTCGATCTTACCCTGATTTGTCTATTTTGTATACGCCAGTGGTGGTCCCTACACTCCTGATAAGGCAGTTAAGGGATTGGATTCGTTTTTGCTCCGTCCTATTTTAGCCGGAACGTCTGCTTTCCTTTAGGAGAGCGTAGGGACTGTCCAGAGTTCTTGATTGACTTACCACAGGCATATGTCACCGAACTGCTTATTATGTATCTTTGCTTCATTACACAAAAAAGGCAGGACCCAGATTGCTGGTGTCATTAACTCTCTGCTGTTTGAGAGCTGCCTCAAAGAGCCTGGACCTTTTGTCCTCAGGTGCGGCAGAAACAGAGGCCCCTATTGGGCCACTGATGATCGCGATTTGTTGTTGATATAGTTCGCTCCTAAATTTTTTAGCTGTCCCTTCTTTTGGAGTAGCTTTCTTGGAACAGGCAACTGTTATTTTTTTACAGTATCTATTTATCATTTTTTAAATTCAGGTTCCAATTTGAAGTATTCAATAACCCCACGCTAGACTCCTGCCAGTTTCTAACAAACTGCTAGAAATAGCAAAAAAGCAAAAACAAGGCTAAGTCCACCTAGTGGAGGGACTTTCAAATGAACAACGAATTCACAGAAAGTTTTAAAAACTTCAAAAATGGAATTAAATTTGAGAAGGTAGTTTCAAATATTGATAGATTTATTTATATTTCAAATTTCAATTTCAATTTGGAATATTTGATAATTGCACACTTGGCTCCTACCTGCCTCTGATAGCTGAGGGTAGCATACTTGAAAAGAAGTCTAAGTCCACTGAGTGGAGGGGATTCCATAAGAGAATACAGAGTTTGAAAACTTTTCAAAAACTTCTGAAGTGTTTCAGCAAAAAACTACGAATCTCAGTCAGATTTAGAGTTTAACTTGAGTTGTTTGGAGCCTGTGGATTCATGAACTGTAGAGTTCAAAGTCAATGATAACAAGTTACTTTCACTCATCAATACCAGTGCCACAAATTCATTATTTAGGAAATCAGATTTTGATCAATCTGATTTTGCTATACCTAGGGTAGAGACGTTAATCTGCGATCAACGGCTTAGTCTGTGATTACTTTTACACCACTCAATTAAAAAACTGTGGCAAGACAAACCATTGATGCTACACCGATCAGCTAGGGCTCAAATTAGGGTCAAAGAAATGCTTAATATGTTCGGCAAGTCACAAATTGTGATTCCCCAAACTCAAAGTTTACGAATTTTTTAAATGGGAAAATTGCATGAAAATGTGCCCATTTTTATTTGGTATTATGAAAACCACCACTCTCAGGAAATAATTTTTTTAAGGGTTTGCTTGCATTAAAGTCGCGATATCAGCGTTTGACATCGTAGTACACAAATTGGACTAGCATCTGGTAATTTTTTCGTGAGTCAGCTTAGATCCCCCCTACGGGCGGATCAGACATTGCAGGCAAACAACATGTAAGTTGTTAGTCTGTGATCAAAATTTAAAGTTATTTTTTTTTTAACCCCAATTATCCAAAGTTCATTGTAGTTAGTTGCTGTACCTTTTAGCACTTGGTTTCATATTCTAACAATTGTACTTTTCTTGTTTCAGGATGGCGTTAGTCTCCAATCACCAGAACGACCACTGTGGTTGATCGGTCGACAACAGAAACCGCAGTCATCGACCGGTCGGATACATTGGTTTCGTGATCGACCACAGTGGTCAACCAGATAACCGCAATGATCGACCGATTGGACACTATGGCTTTGTGATCCACCACAGTGGTCGACAAGATAACCACAATGATCGACTGGAAGGTGTATAAGATATCAGCTACCTGTGCGTGTTGTGTATCATATTGCGTCAATATGCATGGCGCATAACGTATCAGCTGTCTGTACATTTTCTGTATCGTATATTGCGTCAGTACCTATGCACGGCGAGTTTTGTAATCCCTTCTTTAGCCTAACCTGCTGCGACAGCAACACCCCACAAGGCTCCCGGAAGTTGGAGCAAAAACAGGACTCTGTGAGGTTCATGTCAATGCCCCTCACAAGGGCACAAGTGCCACTGTAGTTATTGGGGGAGATCCTTCGCCACGGTGTTTGCCGCCTAATGTTGCTGTGAACAAGTCGGCAATCAACCGGGCTAGGCCACAGAAGTGACCAGGGTCCCATCAAGTCAAAGGTGAAGTAGCGCGAGGCTGTTAAGTTAGAGGTTAGGAGGAGATGTTGTAGAGAGGTTCAGTACAGGATAAGGCTAGGTGAGACCAGAGAATTGGTTGGGAGCAAAGGGTGCCTTATGTGGCCGTAGCGTGCAGTGCAGCAGTGGCAGCTGTATTGGTTTTTGCTGTTGCATAGTGCGCTCTACCCGACCCTGACCTCGAAAAGCGCACCACCTGACCACAACCCCATAGCATTTGGTCTGACTGTGCATGTTGTTTATCGGATATTGTGTCAGTATACACGGCGCATAAGGTACCAGCTATCTGTGCATGTTGTGCATCGTATATTGCGTCAATATGTACGGACGCATAAGGTATCAGCTGTCTGTGGATGTTGTGCATCGTAAATCGCGTCAGTATGCATGGCGTATAGGGTACAGCTGTCTTTATATTTTTGTGTATCATACATCGCGTCAGTATGCACGGCGCATAAGGCATCAGCTGTCTGTGCATTTTGTGTATTGTACATCGCGTCAGTATGCACTTCGCACAGAGTACCAGCTGCTTGTGCGTGTCATATATAGCTAGTAGCTATATTGCGTCGGTATGCACGGCGCATTAGGGATCAGCTGCCTGTATGTATCACGTAGCCTATAGTATATTGTGTCAGTATGCACGGCGCATAAGGTATCAGCTGCCTGCATGTGTCACGTATAGTATATTGCGTCAGAATGCACGGCGGCGCATAAGGTATGAGCTACCTGTACGTATCACGTATAGTAGCTATATTGCGTCAGTACGGTATGCACGGCACATAGGTAAGGTATCAGCTGCCTCTGCGTGTCACGAATCGTAACACCAGAGAAAAAACATGCGAAGTGTACTTCCCAATCGGGGGTGCTACCCTAACTAATTGAGTTATGTGGCTAACAAACAATCAAACCCTGGCAAAAATATAACATCCTAGGCCATGTTAATGTTTTCATGCATGAACAAGTCATGGATTTGACTTTCAAGTGTATGGTTCTTGCTCAAACATGTTTTTTCATGAAATTTATGTGATCGGAGGTAAAAGGTGATCGGAAAAAAACGGTCTTGTACACAACTCAAAACAAAGTTGAACTGGAGCTTGAAATATTTTTCTAAAATTATTTTGTTGCCCAAGGAAGGTGCAATACACAGAAGTTCATTTAACAAACCAAAAATATGCTATTTGAAAAGCTGACGTACAATTTTTGATGGTCTCGTTTGTGTTACGGGACAAGCCATAACTCCATTTATTGGAGTCAGATCCATATGAAAATCACTCAGATGTAGGAACAAATTATCTAGCAGCTCCTATAGCTATGTATATACAGTGGAACCCCGTTTTCCCGGACTTTTTTCACTTTTCCGGGGTATTCCCGGAACAATCCGGGAAACTGAAACCAAGCCGGAATGCCGGAAAACTTCGGCATTTCCCGGAAAAATCCGGCAGAAGTTCCGAGCCTTCAGAAGAATTCCCGAAAGTGACGCTGTGCAGATACTAACATTCGCCGATTGCGCAGCATCTCTTCCGATAATCGGAAGGCAACCACCGCCATTTTTGTTCAGTATGTGTCTGCACACAGTAGTTTCCTTTTCGTTCATTAACGTGCGGCAAATGGGGGTTTTTCTGGCATAAAATATCCCGGAAATAGTTTCAATTTGCCGGACATACTTCCGGATAAACGGGGTTTTTCCGGGAATTGAAATTTTCTCGTTTTCCCGGAAATTTCAGTTTCCCAGAATGGCCTCCCCCCGTGCTGTCCGGGAAAACGGGGTTCCACTTTATAATAATCTCAATGTTTTCTATTTTTCCCTTCTTCCGATCAATGGCGGTCAAAATTGATCGGAGTTACTGGCTAGTCCAAAGTGTCCAATCAGCCCACTATAACAGTTATAACAAAAAAACTATTAATCGTAGAATAATGTACTTACTCTCAAAAGAAATTTCAGATCATGCTCTTTCTTTTGATACACAACAATGCTGAGTTATCATCACTTCTATGAGAACTAGCTATAAGGCGCGGAAATTTTTTTTTCTTGCAGAAAGTGATCGCAGACTAACGCTCCTACCCTAGTTATATCTCCTCTTTATATTTGGTTTAGTTTCCAATACACTGTAGGCTTTAGGATCTGCTACTATTGATGTCAAGTTTTGTGGAGTGCATATCATTGCTTCTTATGAGTTGGTGAGAGATGAAGACATCAAGTATCCTGTTTTAACAGGGGCAACTACTAGAAACCGCACTGTTTCAGGATTTCAATGACCACTACATATATTAATAGCGGAGCAGGACGTCAGCACGAGCGGCGCAGCATGTGGGCCCGGTATTCAATTACAGCCGGAAGAGCAAATATTGAGTCAGTTATGAACGGGTGGCAGACTTGAATAACACTTTTAGGGAGACGTTGCTATCACCAGTTACATCTAGCCTATTATAAGAAGTATACACAGGACTTACATCGAAGTTTATTGACGCACACCGGAGGAAGGTACCACAGGTACAAGAGCAGCTCAGCAGCCCAGAGCAGAGGATGCTTAAAGGAGGGATGGCGAGTGACAACTGATGCTATCCGGCATTCGGCGCTATTACTACAACTATTAGTCCATACAATTACACAGTCATGCGAGTGTCTTTCTACAATCAGCTGTGTCCACGTCAGACACAATGCCACCTCGGGCATACACGCCTCATGCTCGGGTTTTGCCAGTTCGACACTGAGAGGAACGGGCGTGTCTACTGCTACTCGTGATTGATCTTTATCTAAGTGATTGTTGTGAAGTGATACAATTAAACAACTACGCTGCAGTTGACTAACGTATTACAATATATAATAGTGAATGCTAGTAGCTTGAGCCCATTACATCGTGATATCATAGTGTGTTCATGGAAGGTTCTAGCCTAGGGTGAGTATACTATTGCAATTCTTCACACCTAAGCTCTTTCTCATAGCAACTGCTTGGTGGTTACAGATAAAGAACAGACATCAATGGCAGAAGTTGACGCCGGAGCAATGGCATATGTTGATGATTTCCCTTGGCTAAGTTTTCAAGGAAGACAGCAAGGTGTCCACCGAAGGTGTGTCCCCGCAGTGCAGAAGGCATCATGATGCGGAAGAAGTCTACGCTGACCCACAGCGCGGTACAAAAGCGCGCGATGACCACGCGGCGACACGAAGAGCCATCGTGATGGTCCCTCCACGCCAGGTCAAGCCAGCGCCGTCACCAAAAGACCTCCGCTCCCTCCTGGACCGCGGCGTCGGAAAGTGGAACAAGAGACGGCAAGCTCAACCTGCGGGAGAGACACGTGTTCACAATTGTAAATCCACATGATACACACTAACATTTCTCATTAAATTTCTTAAAACCATCATACATTCATTTACCCTAATGCCAACTAGCTACCGTCTCAGAACTATGCAACTAACCATGTAGGTGCTATCTTTTCCAGATTTTAAATTTTCAATTTATCTACTCATGTCCCTTATTACTATCTCGTTCAGTTTTATATGCATTTCATTTTACCTTGTGCCCTCCTCCAGGTTTACTAGGCTATAGAATACATTTTAAAATCTTAAAATTAAACTACCTACTTTACCTATATAATGCAAAGCTACTACAAATTGTTAATTATAATTATACTCCCCGGATATAAGGTCGGCTAATGGCTAGCAGAGCTGTACCAATGGTAGTTGACCTCGAGAAGCGAAGTTTTAGGGAGCGACGAAGCCAATCATGACCCTCAGCTTGCCGCACGGTGGTACCATGCCACCTTTGGCCCTCGTAGTTGAGCATGAGAGAGGGCGACGATGAAGACCCCCCAACCAACCAGCTCCATACAGCCAGTCACCACCTCAGCCTGAGTCTCCATGGTGAGCAATCCTATAGACTAACTAAAATTGCGCTTTACCCCACAAATTTTAAAACCTAACTCTCGATTAAATCTCAATTTCACAATTCTTACTATGATGACTACTGCTAATTTGTACATTATGATTCCTAATTTTAGTTAAGTGATGTTTCCTATATATAATTATTAAAATATTTACTTCCTAATCAACAAATTTTTTTTTAAAAGTGACAACCAATAACAATTTGACAAGTTGAAATCTTTCCTACCTAACATCTAATATTGACAATTTCTAAAATATGTTGTCCTCTACCCCCATCCTACAAATTTTCCAGCAACCAAGTGTAGCTACATTCAAACACCCTCTGGTACTCCCTGTACGATACCCCTCATTCATGATATGCAGCACCTTACCAAAGCAACTTGGCATGGACTTCCTATCTTTTAATTTGTTTACCATAGACATGGCTAGGAGAAGAATCAGGAAATGCAATTCAAATGGATCAACTTTAAAAAATTATTTGGCTAAAGGTGGCGCTATCCTTAATATCTATGAAAACTTGCCAATTTATGCCTCCACCAAGTAAAAATTCTCCAAAGACGGATTCTCTTATCTTAAGGTCGTAACCAACAGACATTGACTCGTATGATTCTCAGTTAAATTTACTGTATTTTGAAGGCCATCATAACAAAGCAAAACTTTCATTCATTGATGGGATCATGGATCAGATGTGACAATTTTGTGCTGGCTCAGTGGAATGATAAAACCCACAGTGTCAGAGAAGGTAATTTGCTTGGGCGAGTTAGCACAGTCTTAAACTTTGCAGACAAGATGTCGTCGGCTGATTCTGAGGTGCATTGGACGTTGGATAAGTTGAAAGATATAATTTTGGGAGACCAACTTTCTATTGAACAGGAAAAACAGGTGTGCCAAATGCTTTCTGACACTCAAGGAGCCCTTAGCATTGGAGATGCCGATATAGGCAAGGCTCAAGTTACCCCACATCATATCGAAATGACAAATAACACCAATTTGGCAAAAACCCAGCAACTTTTCCGAACCTAGATGAAATTGAACAGAAGTGCCAGGAATTACTATCACACAATATCATGCAGTATAGTGATTCAGATTGGTTGTTGTTAATATTACGTAGAGGGCGGCTCTGGAGGGTGTTGGGCATGTGGCGGAAGGTAAGAGAAGGAGGGAAGGGAACACAAGAAGTCAGTCACAAAAAAAGGGCTGTCCCATAGAGAGGTAGGAAGGAGGGCGGTAGGGTGGGCGGGACACTCAAACAGGTGGTTTACGGTGTGGGGGGTGCGGTGGCACTCCGGGCAGGAGTCTGAATCCACCAGTCCGATCCTATGGCGGTATGACATCAAGGCAGAGCAGAAACCTGAGCGAAACTGTGATAAAGTGGAACGGGCCGCTCGAGAGAAGACCGCTCGTCGGGCAAAATCTCCGGCGGGGCAAAGCCCAAAACTCTGTTAAAGGGTAGGCGGTCCAGTGAGGCTTGCATGGCAGATCAGTGGAGGGAGGAAATCGCTGAGCGGTACTCTGGGGAAGGCATATTATCAGTAAGTAGGTGGTTGATGTCAGGTTGGAATTTGGTTGCTAAGTTGTGGCGGATGAGACGGGGGCCAGCCTGGGCGGTGACAACAGAGTGGACTGGGTGTTCGGGAGATGAAGGGCGGAAACGAGGTATTGACGGCACTGGAGGTCGAGAGATTGATTGATCCTCAGCATCTTGGACGCAGCATGAAGATGGTCCACGGAAGCCGTGTGGAGGCAACCGGTCGCGGTGCGGAAAGCGGCGTTTTGAACTGTCTGCAGCTTGCGAACTGCGGTGTCTGCTAAGCGGTGACATCCATTCAGATTGGGCATCTCCAGTGGTTTGTGTTAGGAAACCAGATGGTTCCTTGAGACTTTGTATCAACTACAGGAAAGTTATCCGAGTCACTAAAACTTCCTATGTCAAACCTTACAAATGCAGTTTATAAAGCACATAATGTCAACTACTTCACCAAGCTAGACCTTGTCTAGAGGTATTATCAGATCCCTTTGGATGGGGCTAACCGACCAATTACCACTTTCAGCACAACTAAGAATCACTTTCAATTTAAAATATTAAGTTTTGGTATAAAGAATTCTAGTATGTATTGCCTTCCAAAAGACCATGCAGCAAATTTTAACCCCATTTGTATCACATAACATTCTTTATATTGATGACATCCTGATCTTGTCTGAGACTTTTGAAGAGCATCTCACATTAGTTTCCAAAGTAGGTACTCTCAACTTTGTTTAGAAATAATGTAGGTACTCACCTCTGCAGCCCCCAAAGCCCGGGCCGGCCCAGAGCAGGACAGCCAGACTAGGGAGGCATGCACGGCCCTGCGCGCCGGCACCAGCAAGGGAACGCACAAGCACACACCACCAACGAGCCGGAGAGGTGCACAGTTGGCCATCAGGTCTCCACTAACAAACAACACATAAATGGAGCACCACCAGGGAGCAACTCCAGCGACCCCACCACAAGGAGCAAGACCATCCACACTCCCGCAGCAAGTGGCACCAGGCAAGCATCACCACAGCCAAGCAGAGCACCAATGTAAGTATAGGAGGGTGAGGGATAGTTACCACAAAGGGGCATAAGTAAGTTAGGTAACTCCTCAAAGGGTAAACACAACAACACAATACCAGAGGCGGCGCCACACCCATACAGCCAGCCAACCGACAAACTGCAGCTGGAGTCCCCACCTCCACAACAGCAAAACCCACAAAGCAATCAACCATCAAGGTAGGCACGGCAACACATAGACATCACACATAATCAAACAACACCTCCCCCAAGTGACAAGCAAGACACCCGTTGAAAACATGCAAGGACTGGGACAACACAACCTCCTACAGTATAGAGTTCCAAAGTCCAACACATCTGGATGGAAATGCCCTACCTTGAGCCTCAGTACCAAAGTATGGGCGAATCAACTGCAATGGATGGCCTCGAGCACCATTAAAGTTAGCTAGAGAAAACAAACTATGCATCTCAGCGCAACCCACTTGCCCCACAAGCACCTTCCAGCACTAAATCAAATCAGCCCGCATCAACCTTCCTCTCACTGAGAATGGGTTGAGTTGCCTCAACCTTTCACCATACTCCAGCTCAAGTCCCGCAACATGCCTCATCGACCTACGCTGGACAGACTCCAAAAGCCGGAGGTCACCCACATAGTGTTCCACACAACTGAACAGTAATCAAGGAGAGGTCTGATGTGCGAAACAAAAAGGGCCATCTTAAATTCTGGCGATCTACACACTGTGGAGCGCAAGAGGCTTCCAGCAAGTCCAGCTGCTTTACCAACCAATTGCTTTATATGAGCATGGAACTTCAATTCACAGTCCAACACCCCCAAATCACGAGAGTCAACAAGGCTAAGCACAGTATCTCCCACTGTATAAGGGTGCAAATAATAACCCTCTATGTGGCGGGCATGACAAAACCTCATAACCACACTCTCCTCACCATTCAAAACCAAGTTCCAAGACTTCACAACATTAGTCAAAATATCAAGGTCAGCCTGGAGCAAAGCCCGTCCCTCCATGGAAGAGGACCCACAATACAACAAGTACAACTTGAAGTCATCTGCAAAAACTTTCACAGAACAGGATAATCGAGAAATGAGTGGGTCAATGTAGAGTAAAAATAGCAAAGGCCCCAGGACGGAACCCTGCGGGACCCCACTCGTAACAGGTCTGTTGCGACTGACACAGCCCCCAACACTGACTTGAAAGGTGCAGCCAGATAGGAAGGCATTAATCCAGTACAAGATATTTCTAGCAGTTAACAATTGAATAATATATAGCCTATTACTATATATTGAACATGAATTATTTCAAGGTAAAGATCTTAATGATTTTGATAGGGTCACATGCGCTTGTTATAATGCAAGAATATAGATATTTGTCAAGTTCAATAAAGAGTATATCTATGGTTGATGAACATAATTATTAATAAAATAAAATTAAAAACTCAACTTATTTTTAAATGACTACATAGCTAATGTAATATAAATTCAAAATGAATTTTGAGAGGTTTAATCTATATACTTGCATCTTTTAGATCCTTAGATCTCTCGTATCTATATAACCAGTAATGTTATATGTTGAATTTTTGTGCTACCTAATACCAATGGTGTAGTCTATATCCTTTTTCCTTGTGTTTGTGTTGCGTTAACCATTACAATGGCGTTCATTTGCATAATTGTAGATATTTAGTTTTCGGTTTTAAACTTCTCTCTTGAAAGCAAACATAGGTATGCAACTAAGGTTCTCTGGGTGGCACAGGTGTCTCGTAATATCAGTGAATGCGTTGCATCCGCTGGTGGGGGAAATGTTGTGATTGCTTTTTGTATATTTTTGCACAGCTATGGCCAATCACTAACATGTTTTTCTCACTTCATTTATTTGTATATATGTCTTTCAGTTTGTTTCAATAATTTGTGTTCTCTTTTCTTTTCAATCATTCATATCATGCTTACAGAGTCTATTACTCATTGAGAGATATACCTACGACTATCCCAGTGACCCTGCATTAACCTTTGGTTACATGCTGGCATTTCGCCATACATTAACCTCTCATCACATAAACCTGTCATTAGCTACATGCTAACTTCTCGCCATATGTTAACCTCTATTCACTTGTTAAGCACTTGTTACATGTTAACAGTATTCCAGTGATGCCGAATATGTCTGTATAATGAGAGACCTGTAACAGAAAGACTTCCAAGAGATTTTATCATACACAATGCAGACTGTCATTGCCACCCCACTATACGCATGGTCTATGTCGTCAATAAGAAACCCAACGACATAACAAGGTGAGTACTATTTTTTGGCAGTCTCATTAGTACAACAGGACAGGCTATAACTCCATGTATTGGAGTCAAATCCATGCGAAAATCTCTCAGATGTTAGAAAACAAGTTTATCTAGCAGCTCCTATAGCCGTGTTTATTAATCTCAATGTTTTCTATTTTTCCTTTCAACCGATCATTAGCAGTCAAAAAGTCAAAATTGATCGGAGTTACTGGCTCGCCCAAAGTGTCCGATCAGCCCAACATAGGCCTAACTGTTATAACAAAAAAATTATCACTCATAGGATAATGTACTTACTCTCAAAAAAAGTTCAATTTATGCTCTTTCTTTTGATATATAACAATTCCAAGTTATCGTCATTTTCATGGGAACTATAAGGTGCGGAAATTTTTTCTTGCAGAAAGTGATCAGAGACTAACACTCCTACCCTAACTAAATGAACCAGAGGAATTACAGCAAAATTCTTTTACCACATTCCGTAAAATTGGGTGACGTCGGACGCGGGGTGACTTCGGACAGTTTCAGGAGAAGATTGGACAATAAACATCCAAGCAAATACTATAAATAGTGTGAAGAAACTATTACTCGTGAATGAAAGACTAATACCTGTGCAATCTTAGATAGATGTCTTGGTGTCCTGCAATAAGGCTTTGTACATGAAAAAAAATAAGTAAGAAGTGGTAAACCATCAATTTTTTTCCTATCAAAAAAACTTCACCGGGGCAGAAAAATTGGTGCAGTCAGAAGTGAAAGTGAGCATACCACCATATATGGCAATCAATATGATGAGCTTCCACTTTGAGACATCTTAGACTTTGTTTAAAAATATGTCCATTTTGAGTGCTCAAAAAAATTATCTTTGTGTCTTGTTGTTCGTGGGGTGACTTCGGACACCCTTCTGTGCTAATTAGTATAATTTATTTTAGACTCCACAGCCGTTTCTCTGCTTTCAGTGCCATCCAAGGCACTGCTGCATCAATTTGGCCCAATAGATGTCTCAACTATAATGCCTCGTGGCGTAAGACCAGCCGAGGTGGGAGCAAATTCAACTAAGTCATTTTTGATAGCCAGCTAAGTCTTGTTTCTCATATGAATGCTGTGTCCAACAAGGATGGCGCCGCACTGACTGCCCCGTTCAGATCTCTGAAT
>LQNS02278160.1:21294372-21328153 GCA_001587735.2 Parhyale hawaiensis
GTACAGGAGCTGAGGTCCGGCCCCTACGCACGGCTCCGTCCATTTGCCTTTTAGACTTTGCCCCAACAACACCTCCGCTCCCCTTACTGAGCTACAATAAAGAAACTTTTATATATTGATCGTAACCTAGAATTTTTTTTTTCTTTTTTCTGAGGATGGGATTTTTCATCTCGAAACGTTAAATTTTAATTCCGTCGACTGTTATTTGATATTTTTTTATTATCCTTTATACATATCTGAAATTTTAACACAATGATCAACATTTTTCTGGCTAATAGTGTGCAGAAAAAGAGTACCTGGCATGGATATAGCAAAAAAGTAATGTTTTGAAAATTTGTCCCCTAGTTTTGGACGGTACTGTATATCATCCACTGTATTAAATTATCGTATAATTCACTTGATATCTTTTGTCGTTTGCCCAGCATACTTATGTGTGACAAATTGCAGGTCAAGGAAAATAGTGAAGGACAAGGAAGGTCAGCGTGAAATCGATGGTAACGGAACGCGTTCAACATGCCGAAGAGGTGGAATATTATATTGTTTGGTTTCATTAATGCTCTTTACCCGAGTTCTTGAATCGAACGCGTTCCTGCGAGTCCAACAAATCATATGAAGAATATGACAATTGAGCTTCATTGCCGTTAACTGTCGATTACGGTGTCAGTCAGCATTGATTGGACCCTATGCGGTAGGTAGGCTATATGCCATAGCTAGATATATGAGCGCTATTGTTCCGCGGCGAGTTCTGCTTTCCGAACTCGCAACACTCGGCCATACCCCAAACCTGCGTGCGTATTCACCGAAATAACTGACAAGTTGTTCGAAATCTCTGCAGTGCTTCTAAAGTAGTCCTAATGGGGCTTAGTTGCTGCTTTACAATCATCTAAAGCGAAGATGGCAGCGCGCTCTTTATAGAATTAACTCAGAAATGCCAAAACTAACTTACAGAGACGTTTCAGAAACAGTTACGCACTGGCGAAACATGAAGTTGATTTAGCTCGTTATCCTCTTGTAAACTGTATCATCCGATAGGGCGGAAAATTCAAGGGGGCACTAGCTGTAACTACGACCATGACTGGAGCGACCTCTTGTGCTGTTGCGTCATGTAGTAGAGTGATACTAATCATCTATGTTAGGCATTAGGTAAAATAACTTTTCTGAATTAATTTTATTTAACAATTTTATTTATTTAACTAGTCATGTTCAGTGTTTAGCTGCAACAAACGACCTAAGCAATATTACCAGCACTTTTCTAGTAGATTTGATTAATTCATTACGTTAAGTAATTTTAAAATGTTCTCACCATATAGACATACCTATATTTGTAGTAGGTACCTACTGAATTACTGCCAGTTCTTGAAAAGTTACGAGAAGCATAAGTGTCCAGTGTTACTCTCCAACGTGATCAAGCAACACATAATCTTTCGCTAATTTTTTATCCTGGGACTTCCCAATGATATCACAATAATTTAATTAACCCATGTAAAGCGATCAAAATCAACTTGAACGTTGTTTTTAGGCTTCAAATATCCGTTGTTGCTCTCCAAGATCACAATACACTGCTGCGAATAATTTGCCAACCCTCACAGTTTCCGGTTCCGGTATAGAGTACTCCTAAAACGGAGGCTGCGAAGGGTACTATAGAACTCCTAAAACGGAGGCTTCGAAGAGTACTGTAGAATTCCTAAAACGGAGGCTTCGATCGAAGAGTACTACTGTAGCACTCCTAAAACGGAGGCTTCGATCGAAGAGTAGCTACTGTAGAACTCCTAAAACGGAGGCTGCGAAGAGTAGCTACTGTAGAACTCCTAAAACGGAGGCTTCGATCGAAGAGTACTGTTGAACTCCTAAAACGGAGGCTTCGAAGAGTACTGTAGAACTCCTAAAACGGAGGCTTCGAACAGTACTGTAGAACTCCTAAAACGGAGGCTTCGATCGAAGAGTACTGTTGAACTCCTAAAACGGAGGCTTCGAAGAGACTGTAGAGCTCGAAAACTCATGAATGGGAGAGCCCCGCAGCTGAGATATAAAGGAATTTAGACTGAATGCACACAACGCCCCTACGCGACGCTTTATTCAGCGACCAGCAGACAGGTGTGATGAAACTTGATTCGTAGGCTTTGTATATTCAACGGCACAACTTAGCAACATGTTATGGTGTTAGCTGAAGAAAATATTTTACGGATGCGGGAAAATGAACATGCTGTTCAACCTATCTTGAAATTGAGCTTCTCCCGAAAGCCAGACAATGGTCGTCGACGTTGTAAGAGTTCCACTGAATACGACTTTCCTGAGGTTCAAGAGAACTAAGGACGGGAGAAGTTCAGCCTTCAAGGCTTGACTTCTCCATAACTTCAGGCAAATGCTCTGGTTTCGACCCGTAGAATTGACGTTCAAGCGTTGACGGTGACATCGTCAATTAATTTTGATTGGTAGTGCTAAAAACTTGGTATAGCTTAGTGAAATAGAGTTTTTAACCGACTTAACGTAATAGGGTTTTCCTTGGAGCGCTTGCTATACGATTCGAAACGACAGAGTTGCAGCTTCTGCCTAAAGGTTCGGACGAGTCAGGCCTCGAAGGCTTAAGTTCACCTCCCAATCGAACACACCCTGTGTGTCTCTACAAGTTAGGCTAGGCATCTATCTCAATTTCTTAACTACATGAACATATTCTAACCTCAGACACACCTATATCTAGCTACTTAGAATTAAGCCTCGTACAGACCAGGCCCCGATATTCCACTACTTCAGTGATACATTCGACACACGCGAACCTAAGGAATGCGCTAACGTGCCACAGTGTGAACGATGGTGCTTCTTTGTCATGTGATTACTTAATAATTTAGGTGCTAGTCTCGGCAATAGCTGCGACTCTTGCGTAACTCGTTCGATCCTTCAAATTGCCGTAGGATTTGTGAGCGCCGCGCGTTCCGTACGGTAGGTAGCTACTAGCTTGTCCGTGCGGTGTTGACGAAGAGTTGCGTCGCAATTGGCTTAATTTTTTTATCTTAGCTGTAGTTAGGTATTCGAGACACCTTTCCTTCCCTGTATATTACCCCCTCTAGCGAAGCGAAAGTCAGTGCTGTATGGGCAACAGCGTCGGTTTGTGTCCACGGGCCGCTCATCCGGAGTTCAGTGTCTGTTCTAGGATGCTGTGCTGTTCTACGGCTTAAAAGTATCCGCGAGGACTCTAGTTTTCATAGTCATAATTTTTTTCGTTGTTAGTCCTCACCGTCCTCCTCCAGCTGATTTTCATATGCGCGATAGCTGACCATTTTTTTAGGTTCTGCGTTGTTTTTTCCTCCAGTCCTCTATATTCTTCTAACAATGGCAATAGCTCATAGAGGGCCGTGGCGTAAGTTCCGGCGTCTCTTTGGGAATGAGCCTATGGCTTCGTCTACTACCGCCTATCTAATCTAAAGTCGTGTCTGTTGAGGTCGGTCATGGAGGACAGATCCAGACGCCCATTCATCTGCACCATCAAGAGTAGCTCTGCATTCGTCAGTAAATATGACATTGGAGAAATTCGTTTTCATGTTCTCTTCAGCGCAGTTGACCCTATTTTCATTATGAGCTTTTGTTAGAAGTGGTCCTTTAATTGCCTTTTCACTTTCCCTAGTTTCTGCAGGGAAGCTTGTCTTTCTGCTTAGTATTGGGGCTCCAGCGTTTCAAATATCGCCTTACTTGTAGAAAGTTGTTTTCTAGCCATAGAAACCTTCAATGTCGCATATCCCGAGCAGTCAGTTTCCTCGTAGAGGCTCTAACCGGAGTTTTCTGGTTGACCTTACCTTCACTTGCATAAGCCTTAATTGTTCGGTGATCACGCTGTAATTGCTTGGAAACTTCCAGTGTTGTCTTACCAGAAGCCAATATCGAGGTCACTTTGATCTTTTCTGCCCTGGTTATACCCCTTTTTTTGTCCATGTTGACTAGAGAGTGGTGTTGCATCATCTGGCATAAGAGCAGAACCCCGTGCGACAAGCAAATGTTGCCAAAACGTGAGAAATGGTTCCGTTTTATTTTCTTAAATTGTTTTTATAGTTACAACAAACCTGTGCAGTAACTTACTATTAACATTTTAAATGTTTGACCCTTATCTTGGAAAAATAGGCCTAAGTAAAAAAATTGTATTTGCATGATAAAAGGTAACACTGTATATTCGAGCTAATGAGACTCGCACTCGTTAGCTACCTATATCTCCCAGCATTGCATTTTTTTTTTTCATTTACTGCCTACTTTGGCCCCCTCAGGTAGTAGGTGTAGGATGAACCTTATGGTTTAGTTAGTTTAGTTACTAATGTTAGGTTCACCCATCCTATGTTAAGGAGAGCGGCGCCCCTAAGAGAGTCCATATAGGTTTCTTCAGTTGGGAGGTCGAGTCATCTTTCTTCCGTTCCCACTGTGCTTTCTTCCAATGTCATTTTCCTGCAGATGATGCTTTGTTCGTTTTTTTTTTCTTTTTGACGTGTTGTTCTCATGAATGCGCGTGTTCTTGTGTAGGAACGCTTTCGCGAATGGGTTCCAAGTTTCTCTTGACGTACTATGTGTCTCATCCTTTTTCTCTCGTTGAGCGATCAATTTTGTGCTGAATTTGTTCGCTTTAAGTATTTGATAATGAGGATTAGGTACCTACATTCGTAATCTTTCACTTCATATTTTGCTTAGGTAGGCTATACAACATCATAGTAACGCTATATTGTTGTTTGCTTGGCTGTGCTTACATAAGCGCTTGCGCAAATAGTAAGCTTGTGGCCTTGAGTTGTGCATTGTGCTGTAGATAAAGAACGTACCATTGTTGCTCAGTTGCTGGTTCTTTTGCAGAGAGCGGCAATGTTATCAATCGGAAGCTCTGTGTGTAGGTATTGATTGCATCTGCAACTGACGACGGTTACAAGCGCCTTTCGATAATTTATGCGATTTATGCGACTATCTTGCAGCACTGAGGAAAGTGTCGTCCCAAAACCAGTTCCTATTACCGTACAAACCCGAGAAATACCTGCCTTCGCGTATTCTTCCAGAACAAAAAGAAAAATGTTTTCGTGCTAATCAAAGTTCACACACATCAAAGCAGGCGTTTCCCGGAGGTGCACCGGGAAGCGTGCTGACTTGTGGTCAAACTTGTTTCAGTGTATGTACGTACACGCTGTATACGTGCTTTCCCGCCGTTACCCTAACGCGAAGGAGCTTCTCCAGCTGAGTCGTTTTTTTAAACACTGGTGTTAAGCTTACGCGTCATGACCGTCGAAAGGAAGAAAACTCTTTGATGAATCCACTTTTGAATACTGTGCTCATGATGTCCTAGGGTAACGCACCCTAAGGTTTTATGCTCTTTGTAATAAAACTGGGAGAAAATTTGCTGTCAGTGAATAAGTAACAATTGTGGATAAGGTTCGCATGTGATCAAAGACATAGGCACTACAGGTATAGTTGATAATTTTCCGCAAAGCAAGAGATGCTTTTTATCAAAGTTTTTACTCTACGGTACCTACAGACGTTGTGCTTGTATTCCACGCCTAGAGAACGAATTTTCTCCAAAAACGTTGATAACATTGCATCTGACTGCGTGTATAATTTGTACTAAATTATCAGCTATTACAGTTCAGTATTATTCTGCAGTACTGTCGTCGCTCGACAGTGCACTCTCAAATTTAAGGCTCTCTTTTCCATGGTGAAGAACTCGTGTATGATCATTTATAATTTTTTTCAGCTCGGAGGCGCATATATATAGAATGGGTTGGTGTTACGGAAAAATGCAAATGTACGGCCAATTGCCCATGGTGGTGCTACCCTATCTGAATTTTCAAGGAGATTATCTGATTTCATCCGCTGCCGACTCCTATGCATATCGGATGTGGATTTTTATGAGCCTTCAATAAAGAAATAACTCAAACTTTTTATGTATAGACTTTATAGTGACCGAAAAACCCCATGCCAATAGTGATTGAAGCCCTACCTATATGCTTTCATGCCACGTTTTAATTTTCAGAAGCGGATCCTTTTTTAGTTATCTAGAAAAACTGCTAGTACCTCTGCTAGTCTTTCAAAAGTTCTTGATTTTCTGTTTCTGTCTAGCTTATAGTTATTGCTTATGCGAGCTATAATAACCAATAACAATTATATTTCTCTTTGAACATAGCTACACCGAACTTTGGGAAACTCAGGATCAGTAGGGAAAGTGTTAACAGACGATAACTTGGGATATGGAGTCGCATGATGTTACTCACTCGACTCCTTGGACCCCTATGAATTTTTGATATTGTAAACAAGAGACACTGATTTTCGCCGACCCCTGGGACATGCTAGTGTCCGATGGTGCAACCCGTACGTTTACTATGATTTATTACTTCGAATTCAGAAACAAACGAAACTAATTTTATATTTTGTCATTATTATTAAAACTTCACGCTTGAGCTCCCACGGACAGGTTTTGCAACCCAAATGAAGCACCTTGCAACACCGGGAAGCCCAAGACGCTGCTAAAGGAAATCCAGCAAAAAGCCATTGGCAGCTGACTTAAACGCCTGCAGGCCAACACGACCGAAAGCCGATGCCGGCAACAAATGCCAAACCTCAACCGACCAGGGCACGAAGCACCGACCGAACTGATTAGTTTGACATCCAACATGCTTTAACGTGAAAGAGTGCGCTCCGCACGCAGCACGTCTCTCTCTCTCGTAATGACCTTGAGGGCAGGGAGAGAAGAATACAACCAATGTCTCTCATTGTTGTACACCTTAGGCTATAAAACATACATAGCTGGGCTACCCTTCTCCGGTGGGCCAGGTTCACCAGATCATTATCAGCTCACAGCCTGCTGGCTGAACTAATAAGTCGGTCCAACAGACGCTAGTGAGTGTCAGCAACTGAAGTCCAGGCCGGTGAGCAATACTCCAACACAGGCCGCAGAAAAGCATAAAAACTTCTGCGGACAACCTCGCTGTCACTAAACACAGAATTCACCTTACGCCCAAGCCCAATCTCAGTGGCAGCACGTGACACCAACTTCCTAATATGCAGTTCAAAAGTAAGCTTCTCATCAAAAACAACACCAAGATTCTCCAAGGAGCTAGACTCCTGAAGCAAAGTGTCATCAATCTCCAGTTGGGGATGCCGCGGCACAAGTGTCCGAGACCGACTGATAATCATCAACTTGGTCTTACTGGCATTCAGCTTCATACTCCAGGCCGAGCACCATGCACTAATGGTGCACTAATTTCAAAGCCCACATTGAGGAGTTAGGCCGAAAGCTCAGTAGAGTTCATGGTATAGCTAATGCGTGACAAATCCCTATTCAAAGACTGGGCGACAGCATTACGCAGGCGAGGAGCAGGTATCACTATATGCAGTGCTTGGGCTTCTATCGTTGTGTGGGCCGTACGTTGGTCGCTGCCTAGCTCTGTTCTGTGGAGTATTGGTTTCCAATAAACTTCCTGGATATAAGTGCAGCCACAGGGTGTTGGCTGTGTGATTCATATGTTGCTCGATTGCGATGGTATGTGCTACACTGTCAGTAAAGTAACAGCAAGACAGGACAGAATAGAAGCCTTCCAATGATGCATTGGGAATGTTTTTCTTATCGGAATGAATGTTGAGTTGTTGCCCGTCACTGGGCCTTAGGACGTGTCCTGGGGTTGGGTGAAGCAACCCATTAACACATACTATTTTCACCCTACTATTAAAACAGGGCTATTCTTGCAAACAATGAAGGTTTACTGTATGCGCTCGTCCATACCATATCATGTGCATCACGCTCTCTGGTTACCGTAGCTTGAGACCGTCCTGACACAGGTATGGAATAGCTGAGGGTGTGTGGTAGTTACGGAATGCAGAGGTTCGGTTCACCTAGAATATACGCGTAATCTAACTTGGGCTATATGCTCAAATACCGTGAATCTTGGTTGACCACTGCTCCTCTTCGAGACATAACTAGTTCTTCCGAGCTCACCAAGCTGCGTTCCTTTTCTTTTCTTATTTGTACTAACGGTCTTTTTGTTTCTCTTTTCTGATTTCCTGTTTCCTTGCGCGGTGTCCCCTGCTGGAGTCCCCGTTTCTCTCAACGTTCTACATGTTCCGTTCCTTTTCCTCTCCTGAAAATTGGACTAAATTTGAGGGCTTCCCCTGTTAAAACTAGGTACTTAAAATACAATACAGAGAAGAATTAGCTACTACTCATTTTCAATACTTACCGGACTTGTTAACATACCGTATACGGTACCTATATATAGCTTTATAACTACGGTTTAAAGATCCTTGGCGTAGTTATACTGTAGTAACTGTACCACACTTGCGTTGTTAAGCCGTTCTTGTTTTGCCGAAAAATGATCTCTGTGACGATTTATCGTAGTGTACACGAGTAACACGACTCACTGATTTGGCTCTCAAAAGCATATTCTGTTGGTTCCCCTCATTAGAACATGCTATGTTTTGTTCATATTTATAAAAGCATCTCATTACAATTTACAAGGTATGTTCCCACCTTGCATAGGACGACGGCAGAGACTGTCTGCCGTGAAGCGTGCACTGCGCATTCATTATCCTGTACCATCAGCCCATGCAGGATGACGGTGCGTACTAACTTCAAGGTTTTATTGCAAGCAAATGACTACGGTCGTATTCAGTGATACGAGACGTGGCTGAGTACGTGCGTGCATCAGGCCTTACAAACCAGCAGTTGCTGTACAGCGAGCGTCGTCGTACCAGTTCACAGCTGCTCTGTGCGTGTCGTGCGCTTGATCCGCCGGGACATATTCTTTCTTGCTGGAATCTCCGACGCGTGCTAGGGGACCTGGAACAGGTGTCGTGTGAGTGATTCACTGGTTCGTCTTTCTCACTGGCCGGACGCGCCGACGCGTGTTCGAGGACCTGGAACAGATTTCGCTTGCGTGTAAGTTCAGTTCAGTGGTAAAATGTCCCAACACCAGCACTGCTTCTTGTTCACCGTCGGGAAAGCTCACTTTACCGTGCCCATGGAGCATGGGTGCTGAAGAATTTTCCCGTTAGTGCACGAGAAGGCGCGCTGGCCACGCAGTGGTTCCCGAAGTTTTCTGTCCCATGTGCGGTGTACACTACAGGTCCTAATGTCTGTGTCTTTTTGTCCTCAATTGTACAGCAAAGTACGTTTAATAACTCCTTGGTTTTGAAAATAGTGATGCTCGGATTGATAGGCTGCTTTGAGCAAGTTACCGGTGTATGCCGAATCTTTTGCCGTCTTGGGGAGTAGGAGAAATATGACGTAGTCCTAATTGGTTGCTAATTTGCCGTTCTATTGTTCCATATCCTTACCTGGATGAGGGTGGACGAATTCCATTTCGATTGTACATCTGTGGCTTATCCTGTTGTCAATTGCTGTCCGAAAGCTGACCTAAAAAGTAAAAGCTCATGTTTTTGTTCAACTCTTAATTCTGTGGCCAGGCGAGCAATTATGCCATTGGTTACTCTTGTGATTCGTTCTTAAGTCATCAACACATTAAGTAAACCTTGATCTTTCGTAAGAGCAGCACTATTAACGTTCAGAAAACTTATAACGAAGCATTGTTTCTTACAACTGTGAAGTCTGTGGCGGTAGTATACAGTAATTATCACCCGCGAGTGAAGCGAAGAGAGGTGATAATGTTTTCGTTGAAGATTTAAGTAGGTCTATATATACATGTGTGCATTTGTCTGTCCACCCAAAAGGAGGGAGGAGTTGAGCAATGTTCGTATTTTTTTTTGCAGGGAGCCAGGTGGGTTGACCTAGATGTGAAAAATGCCACAAAATCTAGCGTTAGCTGGCCATCAAAACTGACAGCGTCGAATTTGTAACTCCTGACTCGGCACTTTTTCAGTTCCTACCTACTCTACTTTCCCGTATCGCGTGTGGTAGTCTTAAGCCACGAGGTGCTTGTTACTATTAGCTTAAGCAGCTCTCGCCGATTCTCTTTGTTTTCAATTGTTACACAGACATATAGTTACATTCCATACTTACAGCATTATATTGCAGCTATTGTGCCCTGCCGTGCTAAATTAACGATGTTTTATCGATGTTTCTTGATTGTTCATGCCCTCGGTTGTGCCTGATTAGCTTCGGCTACCTATAGGTTTAATATATTTTCCTTGCAACGTATTACCTCCGCCAAGAAGGTTATGTTTTCATCGGGTTTGTCTGTCTGTCTGTTTGTTTGTTATTCTGTCTGCCATAAAGATAACTCAAAAAGTTGTAGACCGATTTGGACGAAATGTACAGTGATTGTTAGGTATGTTAGGAGGAACAGATAATTAACTTTTAGTGAAGATCCGTCCATCCATTTGTTTGTCTGCCTCATTTTTCTCAATGCCATAACGGATTTTTATGAAATTTACATTGGTTGTTAGGTATATAACAAAGAGTAAATGACGAAATTTTTGTAATGATCCGTTTGTTTATTCGTTCGTTTGTCACTGCTTTCAATTTTATGCTTGTTAGCACAATAACTCAAAAAATAATGGATCGATCTTATGAAATTTATTGTAGTAGTTAGTAATGTTGAAAGAAATAAATGATCAAAGTTTTGTGCAGATGTTCGTCATAATATTTGTTAGTAGCATAACTCAAAAAGTTATGAACGGATCTTCAAAAAATTGCACAAACTGTCATTACTACCTGTCAAAATTTTTTTAGACTTGATACAAAGAAAATCATGGTTTCAAAGCCAATTTGAATTTTTCGTTACCGTTGCCTCGCTTGGCAGAGGTATGCGCTCTCAGAGGGCTCTAGTTTGATATTTTAATTGTGTGAGAGCAAATTAATTGTATTATGATTCTAATGTAGAAGCTGCAGTGCACCCGCCTGCTGTATGTTCCACTGTATGATCAGAAGTGATCCCTCACTCCAATTCCATGTCAGCAGTACTTAACGATCAGTTTTCTCGTGATGCGACGGGCATGCAACATTAGTATCAACCTTCGAATTGGCCGCCCCATTGTAATGGGGAGTTGCTCCCCAGGGGAATCAATTTGTAGCCTTAGCTAGGCCTCCGAGGCATCTGTCGAACCCGTTTGTCTTTCCTCTGTTTTTTTTTATGCTTCTGGTCAGGGTTGCTGAATTGGAGGATTTGAGGGGGAGTGAGACTCGGAAAGCCACTTGCTCCAGGAGTCGGAGTTGGAATTTAGAGCCAAGCTCCGACTCCCGAGAACCAACTTATAAACTGAAAAATTTATTCCTACATTTTGGTCGTGAAGTGTTTTTGACTTGATCCTAAATTGTGGTTGCTACTGACAGGGGAGTGCCCTAGATAGTAGTTCATGCAGTCTTGCATAATGATGTTTATATTTTATAAACTAACTCGATAATTTCTGTCTCAAATTGTGCAAATAAGAAAGAATTCCATTGCAAATGCCAACAACTTGTTTTCTTTAACTTGAGCTGTTGTATATTTTTGGAATTCAGTAGCTACTTAGCCTGTATGAACAGTTTTATTGTTTATGTCCTCGGTGGTATTAATGATCCTAAATATTATTGTAAATGGCATAAAAAATACTCTCATTAGCTTGATATGCGTGTATACATAGTAAAAAGCAGTTGGACGATGTTCAGGGTCACATTATATTGTAGCTAATTGTACCAAGGAGTCGGAAAACTTGACCCAGAATTGCAGTCATAAAAACTGGAGTTTTTTTTTTTTCTTGGAAATGCCCATCCGACTCGGCTACCATGCTTCTAGTAAATAATAATACTGTAATTCCAACTTGCTGTTCCATTTCGCATCGATTCAGAAGTCTATAGGTTTTACGTTTTCTCCGATAATTTTTTCCCACCCCTCCCTATTCCTCTTTTGGAACGTATTTGCACTAGCTCTGAAAGCATAAATAAAATTTATTGGATAGTGATAGACGATTTAAACTGATGAACTGCCCTCGAAAAATGTCCCGTGCCTGGAATTGCTCTTGTCATCTTTGCCAGTACGTCAAGCGTCGCAGAAAATGAACAGATGAATAAACAAATTGCTAATTATGGCCACGCTGATTGCACCGATCAACGTTACGAATTCATATGTTTGTTTAGGAGCAACAAAGTAGTACATAGTATAGCACAGGTTCTTCACTAAATCAGCATGGTGATTAATGCTTTCCGTTCTAATAATGTGTAGCTAACCATCTTGTTACTGCCGTTCATCTTTCATATAAGGGGATTGCTAAAACTTCTCCATTTTGTAGCATCTACTGAAGTAACTTTATTCTGATCATCTCCCTTTATATTTAAAATTCTTATTACATTTCAGCAGTATTTTAGTTTTCTGAGAAAAAATATGAAGTGTTTAGCTGTCTGTAAAAATCTGTAACTTTTTCCTCAAGATTTCTATTTTCATCTCTTCTGCTGGTGACCGTGAACACCACGGCTTATTTTGGACGCTGCGGGCTGATTTTTTATTTTAGCCTTGTATATTCATGCAATAATTGCTGTGTAGTACGTGCACCTTATGCCGTGCATGGCTTGCGTGCTTGTTGCTGCACATCCTCCAGTTCTCGACTTGTTGCGTCAGTTCGGTGCATGCGTGGAGTCAGCATGTACGCGGCCGTGTGAAGAGTTGGGTGGCTTCTGCATTAGGCGAAATATGCCTTGTGTATTATAACCATGTCATCCACGTTTAAATTTATATGTACATTTGTGGATGCTACAATTAGTGTTATTGTACCTATTGCTTAATAGCCTCAAGAGGCATAGGATGGGCGATAGGGGTACTTGGGGTTAGTAAGGTTTTCCCCATGGCGAACTACGTAACAGGTTAACTCACGCGCAGGTAGCGTGTTCAGCCCCGTCCTGCTTTTCAGTTGTGACGTCAGGTGGAGCGGAAGATAGCAAACCGTGTTAATTAGTTCGTACCTGTTACTTGCGTCATAAATACGGTGGGCGTGGGCTTCCACGAAGAAATGTGAAGGGTAATCATTTCTGCGCGGTCCCAGCTGTTTACGGTGCGATGCAAAAAAAACCGTTTGCTAGAAAAAGGGCAATGAAATGTCAAACACATAGGTTGATAGACGAAGAAATCTATTATAACACAGCTACAGCTTCCTAAATATTGATATGACTTGTCTCGTAATCACATTATCATTTTGCTTACGGGACTAGTGAACTCCATCATTAAAAATTACCCCGGAAGAACATGGCTTGCAGGAAAAAAAAAATTACGGCTGCATACGTGTTATCGGTGGAGTATTAAACGCTCTAAAAGTAATTGTAATTCCAAATTTATAAACTGTACTTATGATATTTGTAATTTAAAGAGCTTTTCTCATCAAAATATTACAAATAGTCAAACGAAGGAGTGGTTTTCTTACTAGTTTAAGCTTCGTAGTTCGGTCGTTCAAGGGCGGTCTTTCAAGTAATTAAACAGTTTTCCGTGGACATACCATTTTCTTTCAAGTTTTTCAAAAGAAACATTTAGAGGTAAACTTAGCTAGACAAGCGTTCACCGCCAACAAGAAAGATTTTATTTCCATTTTCGTAACTTCTAAGAGAAATTAGTGTTGTCTGTGATTACTTGGAAAAATTTGGAAAGAAAACTGCATTACTCATAAATACTAGGTATATAGTAGTTTTTCATTTTGCTGGGGCAAAAAATGTTTGGAGTACAGGTGATGTTAACAGTGACAGCGAAAGCTGAGCATACTCTTTTGCTGTCAAAATCCAATTTTTTCTCGATTCGATCTTTAGGAAAACGAAGAAGCTTCAACAATTTGTTTTTTTTTTTTTCATGTGCAAATCAGCCAGACATCAAACACCAGCCCAACGTAGCGGAAATAATGGTATAAATGAATTATTAATACTTTTGATACTTGCGCAACACAGTCGTTCTTCGCTCCACCTGACGTCATACGAGGAGATGCGCAGAACCGTCTCAAAATGGTTAGGCTAAGCGACGAGTTAACCTGTTATGTAGGTACGTAGTTCAGCCATGGTTCTCCCAACCTATGTTATTGGGAGCAGCGATCCCGGAGGGTTTGTGTAGGTTATCTTGGCCATTAGCTAGACCTTCGGGATACTTGTCTTACGTGCCCACTTTCTACCTTCCACTACGTGCCCGCTTTCTACCTTCCACTACGTGCCCGCTTTCTACCTTCCACTTTTATACTTCTACTGATGTTACCTTTCTCGGTTTTTCCTCTTCTTTCCTGAATTGCTCCCATGCACGTTGATCCTCTGTGGGAACACTCATATGGGTTCCACGTGTCTATCAATATACTATACCTACCGTATGTCACCTTTGTTGTAGAAACGGAGGCTTAAACTACATCCAATATTCAATTCACTATGCGCAGGCACAAAAGGGTGAAGTTAAGTTTATACGATAATTTTTTAGTCCCAGTGCGTACAGAGTACGGTATTCATTATCCTCTATTCTGTTGTGTCCGTGTAAATCCAAATGTGGCTATGGTACCAAATGATTAATCGAAATGCTTACCATCAGTCACGTGAGCTGGCAAAGCAAGTACCGGTACCTATCACTTCAACGCAAGTGGGTACCTATTAATTGTACGTGACTGTACGTGGATTTGGCGCTGAATGTTAGGAGTCTTCGGGTTTGAGAACTAAGATTAGGAAAGCGTAAATAAGGTTCTGGTCCGGATTTTTGCAAAACTAATCGCCAGCCTTCAGAGGTATATTCTAGCGGGCCCTATCCCTGCCACAATATATTTGGGCATCACGCACCCAAGGTTCCAGAGTGCCTTATCCGCAGGAGATGTTGCAGCTTGCCGCAGTTCCTGCTGACGAGGTTAGTTTCGTAAAGTTAGGTACTTAGGTTCTCTACTTTCCTCTTTCTGTCCCGTGAGGTGGGCTGTCGATCGAGATAGCCGACCTGGTACGCGGGACATCTCTAATCTCTCTGGTGTGGAAGGACACAAAAGGAGCCGACCAATTGAGTGTCTCCTACCATAGCGCCTTGTTTCCTTGACCGTAGTAGCGCACGTGGCCACCACGCCTACCCAATTGAATACTGCACAAGTAGTTTCTCTGTTGAAACGCATGACTTGCGGCTACGGAGGTTAAACAAGATATTCAATAATAATTAGTCGCCAACGTCACGTAAATTGACTCGAGGGAGGCTTGGCGGAACTGGAATCTAGGGCTGATCCTTCATCGTATTTACTCCGCTGTGTCAAGTTCCAAGTCTGTGCTGATATCGACTGATATGTAGGTATTGTACACCCTAGTTACGGCACCGGTATATTTACCATAGGATACAACGTAACTCGGCGATATGAATACGCCGTTATTTCGTGTGCTAGGCTCTTCCGACACGTCATTTAGGCCCCCGACGCAGCAATATCTATGGACCCGAGTAAAGGCACTGCCTCGTCTTGTGCTAGGATCTTCCAGCACGTCACTCTGCAATGTCAAGCCTTGAATCTGTGCGGTATTCCTTCGATATGCGTGCAGGTCGATCGGTAATTCTAGTGATTTCTGAACATCGGCTGTGCTACCTTCTGGCATGCTATACTGAGTGTCTCGGCCTCCTTCTGAGCTTTTTTGACCTTGTGTTTTCTGCTATTTTATTCTTTACACACCAATGGGAGTATCTCGTTATGTGCAACTTGTAGCACAACGTAGCTGCAGTAAATACGCTGAATTTAGTCTATATTTTCCGTTCATAATCGTAGCTTTATGAGAACTAAGGAAAAACATGTCCAGGCGTTTTTTGGGTTCCAGCAGACACGTGTAAAATACGGTGTATTGTAACGTGACACTGTAGCCAAATGCAGTTTAAATTTCAATATGTATTCGGCAAATTCTTTTTACTCAATAGTTTCAGTATTCTAGTACTAGTATGAGATATAACTAAAATAGCTGCTGTAGTTAGATTAGCATAATAAAAGCTTCCAAATGGAGCTCGTGTCTTGGAGAGTTAATCCCTTGTAGATCTCTGGCGCCGTCAACTGTTTAGGCCTTAACGTTTAAATAATTAAAATGCCTTTGTCTGAATAGGACTTCTGCATTTTCCGTTATGCAAGGTATAGGTAGTGTCACTCAAAGGTAGGAGAAAGTACCTAACTATGCTGCAAATAAATCTTTCACTACGATGAAAACTAGGTACTCGATTTTTTACGCTTCTTTCTCTTGCGTAACTGTAAATTACAGCATTAAAGCACTACAAGCTGTCATCCCCTACAAACGTTCGTTTTGCCTAAAAAAATAGTGTTAATAGCATTAAAATGGACCCCCTTTTCAAGACACAATTGGTTACGGTATTCCCACGGCAGACCACCTTCTATGGAGAGTAGGTTTATTAGAAAACTATCGACATTGAATTACGGAAAAATTCGCTGCAATATATGGTGAACTAGAGCACTCTTAGCGCTCGTACCTCTGCCAAGCAAGGCAACGGTTACGAAAAATAAATATCGGTTCTGTGACTATGATTTTCTTTGTATCAACGCCAAAATCTAATCATTTGTGCCCTTCGATAGTGTTAACAGCTTCCGTAATTGTTTTGAAGACCCGTTCATAACTTTTTGAGTTATGCTGCTAACAAGCATTATGACAAACATGAGTCAAATATACAAGCGAACAAACCGATCTGCACGAAAATTTGATTATTTATGCCTTTTAACTCTACTAATAACTCCTATAAATTTCATAAAGATCCATTCATTATTTTTTGAGTTATTGTGTTAACAAGCATAAAATTAAAACCAGTGACAAACGAACAAACAAACGGATCGTTACAAAAATTTGGTCATTTACACTTCATAATATACCCAACAACTCGTGTAAATTTTATAGAAATCCGTCCATTATTTTTTCAGTTATAGCGTTGAGAAAAATGAGGCAGACAAACAAACGGATGGACGGATCTTCACTAAAAGTTGATCATCTATTCCTCTTAACATACCTGTCAATCCCTGTAAATTACTTCAAAATCGGTCCATAACTTTTTGAGTAATCTTGATGACGGACGGAAAGACAGAAAAATAAACAGACAGACAAACCCGACGAAAACATAACCTCCTTGGCGGAGGTAATAATGAATAAACAAACGTACCGGTTGACTGGAGTCCGTGTTAGTTCGTTATGCGTCTCAATGAACTGCATCAAACAACATCTAGAGTCTGTCACGAACTCTTTAACAGTCTTTCTATGTAATGTGTTGCACTGGTAATATCTGCGTATTGGTGAATGTCAGCAGTTCAATTCAAAGCAGGGGTACCCTTCGACTGACAACCATTATTTGCTGTACACTAATGACCTTGAGTTTCGGCGGCTTGTAAACAACGTTATCTTAAGAGCCGCGGGATTGGTTGTGACATGATGTATTAAACAGTGATATTTTCTTGTGCAGCTTGCTGCTGAATCACAATGCAGTTGCGTTGTACGGTATGACTTCTTCGATGTATATACTCTCATGCACGGTGGAAACTTATTTCTAAGATGTTCAGTAGAGTTCATTGTTGACGGTAGATTCATTTTGGCCATCATACTTTGGTGTTTCTCCTAGCAAAAATTGATGTGCAGTTTGCATTGTGTCTGTCAAGCAACGTTAGTGTCTTTTTTGTTTTGTATGCAGGAATTACTTTTTCAGCTTTTTATGCGAGGCATATCAATTAAACTTGTCTAAGTTCTGCTGTTTTCGTAGAATGTATAGTACAAGTAGCTACATAGCCTATGGTATACGGAGAGTAGCTACTCATCTCAAATGAAGCAAATGTGTGATTGCGATTAAAAGCTGTTCTCTTGATGCATGAAGAAATGATGCATTAGATAAAGTTTTCATAACATTTATGACACTTGGGGCCACTGGCAAGGCTTCGACTTGAGTGTAGTTTTTTTTTTTTTATCATATCTCCTGTCATTCGTGCGCCTGAACTCATTGATATGTGAGTGATTGCTGATGGCCTTGAAGCCCAGTGCATCTCTGACGCCGAGTCAAGCGGTGATATCTCTCCTCTTGAGTTGTGTAGTTCATTGGGTGAACTGCGTTAGTCTTGTGGGTTTCGTCAGACAGTAGGTACCTACTTAAATAGTAGTGGTTTTTGCGATTGTCGTGACTAGAACTCATTATACCCTGTTGTAGTTAATAAATGAAGCTCGTCTAACTTTCTTGTAACCTAATACACCGTGCCTAACCCTGGTATACCTCTTTTAACCCTAATGTTGCTAACGTTCAACGCCAAAACCATTGAAAAAAAATTATCAGTTTTATAAGTCACGTTTTCGTAAGTGGGTCTTCTGCCGGTTCCACTCTAGGCAGTCTCGCTAAACTTGTCCAGCGGATGTGCAGCTAGCATGTCGTACATGGCACCGTAGCTATCTATGCTGCCGACTTTGAATCCAGATAACGCTGTAGCTGCGCATCCTTTGATCGAAGTGAATCGTGCATTTGCGTTGTGTGGTCCGACGCGATATTTTCCTTCCTTCTGTAGGTGTTCGTTGATTTCGGCGACGGGCGCTAGGCCATCATCTACGATTTGGGGAGCCTGTGAGTACCACATAGTGTGCCGTACTCTTGAAAATCACTGGAGTGTGCGTGAAACCATTGCGTGAGAAGTTGATGATCGTCATGACTTGCGGTCATGAGTGTGATGTAGGTAACATTAAATGACGTGAGTTGTAAGTGTGGAATAATTTCTGGAGAATTTGATGAGCATCTCAACACGTGCTGTCGTAACCAAGAAGGTTTAATTGTAGGAGGGAACGAAAAGCCTCGACGATGTTGTTAAGTTTCTGCCAATGCTGAAGCCTGGCTGAGTGGCTGTACGTAGGTATTGCAATACCTCAGTGGAGTTTTTGACAGTTTTCCGAGTATTACACTGCAAATATTACATGTACGTTATAGTATGCGCGTGTGTAGGTAGGAATCGACGCACGCCACATTGTACGTGCGAGGAATTCTTGAGAAGGCTGTTGCATTGTGGCTGAACAGAGCAGCCATGTGAGAAAGCAAAGTTTACGGGCTTATCGGGTGGAATATATATTTTACTAAGCTTCCTTCTGCAAATAATCTTAGCAGAACTGCACATAACTCACCTTATATATAGGCTATAGAATATATTTTTCCGAAAAATCGCACCACCTCAAATCAGCCATGCCGGAAAAATTGCAGGCAAGCAACGACTGTGTTCTCTCCTATTAAACAGGGTCCTCGGTGATGTCGAGACTACTGATGATACCGGTATTAGTCTTCCCGTTTAACCAAGTCGGCTCAGTAGTATGGAAATTTTTTTTTTAGTGTTCAGTGCTGCGCACACATTTTATCCTCCTCGAGGAGCGACGGATGGGTCAGAGGTTAGATTTGTGGGTTGGTTGGGTTCATCCATTGTATTTTACAGAGTCACACTCCTAGAACTACCATAGTTGACCTTGACCTTAGTTAAGCCTTCAAGGTATATTTTTTTGTGCTCACTTTGCATCTTTCCATTTTCATAATCCTTTTCTGTCCTGCCTCTTCTTTCTAGACTCACTGTTCCAACTAATTGTTATTCTGTGTTATGTTTGAAGATTCTCTCTACATGCCGTACTATTTATCCCTTTCTTTTCTGCTTTGGAACATCTGTGCAGTATGGTAGCTAGTTGCTAAGAAGGCTTTTAGAGTAACTTGTTGGTAATATTTTCTATAAAAACTGATGCATATCGTGTTACTGCTTTCTGATATCATGCGGTCAACTCTTGTTGCTTTTCCCTTGCCGACCAAAGTTTTGTGGTGAACAGTGTGGCTCTTGTTTGTCTGTAGAAGTCAGCAACTTCTGTTGTTGTCTGTTGTGACAGTCTCGCCAGCTTATCCCTGCTCATGTAGCTACCATCCCTGCTGTCGTGTGTGTTATGCATTGTAGGTATTGCTACAAACTACTTTAGTGCATTACAGTGGCATAAATTACTTTATTTATTACTAGTCTCTATATTGTACATTAGTTGTGATGATTGTTGATGCGAGACTCTGAAAAATCATCTTAGGCCTACAAAATATAGGTATAGGCCTACATACCTTTGTAGAGAGGATCTACTGTATGTTGCTTACGAACCTAGGGGCAAACCTGAGTACCTTCTCCGCAGGAGATGTTGCAGCTGGCTGCAACTCCTGCTGATGAGGTTTGTTTTGTAAAGTTAGGTAGCTTCTCTATTTTTCCCTTTCTGTTCCTCGAGGTAGGCTGTTGATCAAGACAACCAACCTAGTTTGTGGGACTTCTCTACTCTCTCTCGTATAAAAGGCCTTGAATGGGGCCGTCTACCCGACTGTCTTTCTCTATTCTTTGTGCCTTTTTCCTGCCAGTAGTAGCACACTGAGTCAAACTAGAGTTTCCGGCAGGAATGCCGAGCTAAAATGTTCTTACTGAGCTATGTAGAAAGACCGAGTCTGCACCATACAAAGCACTCATCGAGTGGATACGGTGATAAAACTATTACTATAATGATTATAATATGTACATGTTCATTTATAAATTTGAAATTTCTCTCTCCCTACATTCAAAAAAGTATGATAGCCTGGGTAGACCATAGGGTTAGATAGGTCTGTCTTGTTATGTTTTGTGTTTCCTCTCATGAGAACCACGTAGATCACCTTAGCCTCTGCTAACTTCAAGACATCTTTCCTTTTCCACCCACTTGGTGTGCTTCAGTTTTCTTAAAACTACTGATGATTTTTTCTGCTGCTCATCCTCTTCTTTCTAATTTGCTGTTCTTATGCATAGGTTTATTGTTTTGCATTGCACTTTACTTATCCCTTCTTTCTTCCTCACTGTGGATTACACAGAGTTTTAGTAATAATAATGCATACTTTCCTTTGTTAGTGCAGGCAAAGAGAAAAAAAAATTACAGAGACTAACTGAATTTGTTAGGCAGCCTTGGGTGTGACATAGTATGCCTGTAGGGGATGACACCTCTGTGCTGAGAGCCACTCAGGATGACCAGCCCTGTACTTCTGCTGCCTCTCATACCAGTGATGCAACAGTCAATGGTGATGCCAAGATGACGCCTGGAACTGTTGGTTAGTGTTTTTCTATAGACTTGCTATATTATGTGTTTGTGAGAGCACTGACTGTGAAGTCTTTGTTACTTAGTGGCAGTGCGGTGACTGTGGTCTGACTGCTCTAGATCTTCACTAGTGCACTGGCATAGGCCTACTCTACAACCTGGACTATTCTTACATAGGCCTACAGCTATGTTCCAAGTATATTTTGTAACATTTTTAAATAAACATGCAAAACATTCCGAGTAGGATAACATGTCTGGTACCTACCTTTCCACCATGCTAGAAGCCATCCACTTGGCACTAACAAACTTCCTGTGTGAAAACTAGCCACGCTAGAAAGCCGTGCATTGGCTTAAACTGTAGGCTAAGTGTTCCGCACCATTCCTGAAAATGACTGGCAAAAAAATTGAGAAAAAAAAATGGTGGTGGTTTCACATTTTTTTCACTATCTAGTAAAAAATCTGAAAACCTTTTTTTTTGTTTTATTTTATTTGTTCACCTGTCATTTTCAGGGATGGTGCGGCACTACTAAGCCTACAGTTTAAGCTTATGTGCGGCTTTCTAGCACTGCTAGTTTTCACACAGCGAGTTTTTTAGCGCCAAGTGGACGGCAACTAGCATGGTGGATGGGTACTAGGCATGTTACCATAATAAATTCTAGAAAATTTGTTGTTATTCATTTTTTAGATTTTCACCACTATTGTCAATGTAGATACCTTACCTATTTTAATTAGCATATGCTGATGAAAGATGCAGCCTAGTTTGGTATATAGCTAATAAAATTCTATAATCTTTGTAAGTAGTATTAGGTTATCTACAATCTTTGTAAGTAGTATTAGGTTATCTACCTACTAATTTGCTAGGATGCAGCATGTTACATGAGTTTATAAAAACTAGGTTGCCACTTCAATCATATTTGATGGAATTTCACTGTGCATTCATGATCTAAGATATCAGCTGTTGGTAGCAAGAGATTCTTAAATTTGCTGTGCACCGAGTTGTTCTTGCTCTTCACACACTGCACTGAGTTATTCTTGCTCTTCACACCCTGCACCGAGTTGTTCTTGCTCTTCACACACTGCACCGAGTTGTTCTTGCTCTTCACCCACTGCTGGTGATGAAAATTCAAGACTTATGCAAAAAGAAAGCTTAGGTTAGGCTGTTTACAGTCTGAACCAGATGATGAAGAATTATTATTATTGATTAAAAATATGTTTTGGTGCTCAGCAAAAGGTGCCGCCGATGGAGAGTCCAGTAACTCGTGCAGCCTCTCCAATGGCCACTTTGCCGGTGCAGCACCTGAAGGAGACGTTGGCGATGGCAGTGGAGCAAGTGGCTGTGGTAGTGGCACTGGTGAGATAAAACCTTCCTTCTGTGATTCTCTTGCTGATTCTGGGAATATATCTGGTGCNCCTGGGCCTGCAGTATTTGTCTGCAGGATCAAACGCCATCACTAATTTCCTCCATGCGGTCAGAGAGGGTGGTGTTCAAACTCCGCCCTCTTGGAGGCAACTCAACAACAACATCAACATAATATCAGCTGTTGGTAGCTAGAGATTCTCAAATTTGCTGTGCACCGAGTTGATCTTGCTCTTCACTCACTGTTGGTGATAAAAATTTAAGACTAAGAATTTAAGACTAAGGCAAAACGAAAGCTTAGGCTAGGCTGTTTACAGTCTAAGCAAGATGATAAAGACTAATACGATTAATAATATGCTTTGGTGCACAGCAAAAGGTGCCGCCGATGGAGAGTCCAGTAACTCATGCAGCCTCTCCAATGGCCACTTTGCCGGTGCAGCACCTGAAGGAGACGTTGGCGATGGCAGTGGAGCAAGTGGCTGTGGTAGTGGCACTGGTGAGATAAAACCTTCCTTCTGTGATTCTCTTGCTGATTCTGGGAATATATCTGGTGCTACTTCTGCTTCTGCGGCTGCTACAGGGTCTGCTCTCGCTGCTCCTGGTGTCGCTCGTGCCGATGCTTCCTCCTCTTCTGATTGTACCACACCACGTGAGTTGCTGTGTGTGCTCTCCGCCATTCCCTACAAGTTGTTGCAGATCTCAGCTTCTGTACCATATCTCATTGGGCATCTCTGACCCTGATACTGTATATATAGGTATGTGTTAATGTAACTCAATTAATGTATCTTTGTAAACTACCTACCTAAGAAGTTTTTTCACTCCTCTAACCTAATTTTTACTGAAAATAAGTCCTTTTAATTGCGAGTTATAAAGCTAGTAAGTGGTCTATGATTATTAGCTCACCTTTCCTAAAGAAATGTCTGCTTTTCTACATAGCAAGGACAAAATATACAAATTAGATCAAGTGAAGCATTGAGATATAAAAGACTACAACTAGTATATATATTTTTGTGAGAGTTTTAATACAGTCTTTTAAGCATGGTTGTGCTACTGACAGCTGTTGGTGGTCCATGACCTCACAAATGACATTTAGAAGTTGAGAAGTGCAATTTCTTGGTTGGCCATTGCTCTGCATTATCTCCTCTAACTTACTGCTTATTCGTTTTGTTTTCCTGTTGTTAATATTAGAGGCCCTATAGCATGAACAAAAGAAAGCATGGATATTAGGAGACTGTGTTGGAAAAATATATATATTTCCAGGCGTAAGGGTGACTACAGACACCAGTACCTACCGATGTTTCATCACTTGTTGGTAAATTGAGTAAGGTACAGCTGTAGCCTATTTACTTGTACTGATTTCAAGTGAAAGAAAACAACTTGCTTTTTTAGTGCTATCAATAGAACAGCTATTGTCTATAAACAAGAATTGTGTAAAATAGATGAAGTGCTATCAGGCACTTCGACTGTTTGAATGATGATGCTTGTTGGAAAACAGTGTTTGCTCGGTGAGGAACTCACTGCAGGTAGCTAGCTGTTGTTTGTGAATCTCAAACCGAGTTTGCCATTTGGCAAACGATCTACATCCATATAGCATAGCTTTTACTTTTTTGTTCAATTCAAATTCAATACAATTCTGCATGTTCCTTTTCTCATTTTTTCTATAGAACTCTGCCATGCATGCCTTCCCCCCCATCATCTTCTATCCTGACCTCATACTTTTGCCCTCTCATTTCTTTATGATACTAACCCATTCGGGAATCCCGTATCTCCTACTGAAACGATAGCAAAACTAGAGCACTCTGAGAGCGCATACCTCTGCCAAGCAAGCCAACAGTAGCAAAATATTCGAATTGGCTCTGAAACCATAGTTTTTTGTATAAACTCCAAAATCTAATCATTTGTGTCTTTTGATAGTAATAACAGCTTGTGCAATTCTGTTGAAGAACTGTTCATAACTTTTGGAGTTATACTGCTAACAAATGTTATGACAAACATGAGTCAAACATACAAACCGATCTACACCAAAATTTAATCATTTATGTCTTTTAATATTACTAACAACCCCTATAAATTTCATGAATATCCATTCATTATATTTTGAGTTATTGTGCTAACAAGCATAAAATTAAAAGCAGTGGCGAACGAACAAACGAATCATTACCAAAATTTGGTCATTTACTCTTTGGTATATACCTAACTACTCTTGTTAATTTTATAAAAATCCATCCACAACTCTTTGAGTTATGGCATTGAGAAAAATGAGGCTGACAAACAAACAAACAAACGGATGAACATATCTTCACCCAAAGGTAATCATCTGTTCCTCCCAGCATACCCAACAATCCCTGTAAATTTCATTCAAATCGGTTCATAACTTTTTGAGTTATCTTTGTGACAGACAGACAAACAAACATGACGAAAATATAACCTCCTTGGCGGAAGTAATCATTGCAATGGGCAACTTTGGTCTGAACTTGTGTTTTCTTCTTTTTTCTGCTGGTGGTTATTCATGTTGCATCCTCGTCTAAACCATTATGTACGTTCCAGTGCTGTGGAGTTGGAATGTCAATAACCCTATTCCAACTCGTGTTCCAGCAGGTATCCAAGGCCAATTCTGTGCAACTCCACAACCCTGAGACGTACTTCATTGTTTAGACCAGGATGCAACATGAATAACCACCCGCAGAAGAAAGCAGAAAATCCTAGTCCTGACCTGGGTTACCCGTTGCAATGATTTTGCCATATTTTTAGTTGGAGACACGGGATTTCCGAATGGGTTCGTATCATAAAAAATGAGGGGCAAAAGTCTGAGGTCTTATTAGATAATGGAGAGGAGCACGCCAGGCCGAGTTTTATAGAGAAAAGGAATCATGCAGAGCATATTTGAATTGTCGAAATATTTTAAGTGCACCCAAACAAAAAGCTATGCTTTATGGAAGTAGATCCTTTGGCAAATGGCAAACTCGGTTTGAGATTCACAAACAACTGCTAGCGACCTGCAGTGAGTTCCTCACCGTGCACACTGTTTTCCAACAAGCATCCTCATTCAAAGAGCATAAGTGCCAGACCGCACTTCATGTATTTTACACAATTCTTGTTTATATACATATAATAGCTATACTGTTAATAGCTCTAAAAAACATGTTGTTTTCGTTCACTTGAAGTCAGTATGTATAAGTCAACAGAGCTCTACCTTACTCCATTTGCCAGAAAGGGAAACAACGGTACCTACTGGTGTCTAGCAAGGCACCTGCGCGCCTACTGGCTAACGGCTGCGCCACTCGGCCGACTGCGACACAGTCTGGCCGAGCTCCTGAGCGGCTAACAAGCGATCTAAAGGAAATTTTCAAATCGACATACTAATTTTAATCTCCCCTCACAACCCGAAGACAAACTTCTCAAGAATAGTCAAATGTATGAAATTTGTGAAGGTTCTGATAGGCAACACTAGTGAAGTTATCAGAATGTGAAGGCACCACAATCTTTGGGCATAAGTCCTACATGGTGTCAAGTTCGCATGTGGAAAAAAGGCATCTTTTTGCGCCTTAGGCTTGTCACAAGCATACTTTTCTTTCAATTCTAGCTCCTAGAACAACTGGGTGTCCTACTCCTTCCACTCAAAACCTTCCAACTCCTTTTTATTCAAACTCTGCGACCCTCGTGCAAGCCGTGTCATAAAAGTTGTTATTGTTTTGTCAATTTTGAAGACAGGCCACTGTGCACCAAAGTGCCACGGTGATTGTTCCTCATTTTGTGCTCTAGTATTCATGTCACTTCACACCTGTGCTCAAACTTTTCTTACCAATGTATATAGCCTAAGTAGGTATGCAATATGTGGCTGTTTATGCTGCTTAGTTTGCAGTGCTGCATGTGCTTGTCCTTTCTGCTGTATAATGTTCAATCTTTAACTGGATTTTAAAGAAAAGGATTTCCATTCATATTCTTGTTATCCTCTTGGGTGCACTATGTTGAATATTACTTGCAAGTGTCTGTTAACTTATTTTATCCTTGGTTAGAGAACTACCGTAATAATGAATGTTATATAATAAAATTATACCTACTTATGTTTCAGTATTTATTAATACCGATTTATTTATGACCTTGGTGTGTTTTTCTGTGTAATTTGATTCTATCTGTTGCATTTAAAAAGGCATATATTTTTGTGTTTGTTTTACTTATAGCTAATGAATCATCTATACTTTTGCACCTTTTCAATTCCTTTATTGACCTATTAATCCGAGATATGAGGTGGCTCGTTTCATACCAGTTATGGACTTCCTGATGGATATCTCATGTTGTATTGTTATACGGGGCATTTGCCTAATAGAGGTTGATGCCTTTTTTTAACATGCATTGTGTCGAGTTTTGTTTTACCCTGGTATTATAAATAAATAAATAACTTTTATTAAGAACACAGTGAGTTTACAAAATACGCTTACAAGCTCACAAGTACAAACAAAGTAGCCAAAGTTCAACCTAGTGATTAGGCCCAGTCACTAATATTGGTGGCCACGCACAATGAGAATAAATAGATACACTCAGCCTACACCTGCAGACATGAATGGCATTGAGCAGCTCAATCTCACACAGGAGCACAGATAATAAACAAGAGAGAAAGAACTCTCTTTCGATGCGTTGATACAGAGAATTTAACAGATTACCCCTGTACAGTGTGATTGAGACAAACCGTTTCATCATAGCTAGCCTGGCCAAGGGGCTTGTAACAATGGTAATAATATAAGTTGCTCCCAGAGCTCAGTCCCCAGTATACCAACAGGCTCACATATAGTCCTACCGGACCTCGAGCAATCAAAAGGAAATAGTACAGTAGGAAGACAGAGATATATCAGCTCACGCCTGCGTGTCGTGAAATGGAAGCTTAGAAAAGTAGCAGGTAATAGGCACATCAGCTACAGGTCATTCCGATCATGGAGGTCGTTGCCTACATACAGAATCCTAACCCACTGCTGCTTGAGCGTCGAACTCTGATAACTTGCAATAGAGCATATTCCTTGGAGCATTGAGTTATCAGACTTTTCTACTCTTATCTGCAGGCTATATGCACATTTACGAGCAAGAATATTGAGACACTCTACGTCATACGAGGTACTAGTCAATCTGTTTAGTGTTCGTTAACTTCATAATTTAATCTTTTGTACCTAGTGGGTAACTGCAGGCACTTACTTGATAAACATGTCACTGGTATATGTGTAACTAAGTAATCATGACAATCCATTGTGACACGCAATGTTCCACAAAATATTTTGTTTCTAACATAGATTTATGTTTGCTCACCAGCAGTATGGCTTTGTGACCCAAATTTTGTGTGCACTGACGCACTAGCTAACTGATAACTGAAGTGTGTTGCACAGTTGCACTGCTACCTTGTGGCAAGCAGACCATATAGCCTAGCCATCACAATGTTTTGACTTTAGGTCTTTGCTATCGTTTTTATGGTAGCATCAGCATTATTAATTTCCGAGTGGTTGTTATTGTTAAATAGTTCTCTGGTATTGCTCACTTGCACTTTGTTGCGCCCTACCATCATTGTGATTTGGTGATACATAAGTATACTCTGTTTCACATTTCTTACACTAGGCGATGTGAAGTCGATTAGATGACTGATGAATATAAATATTTCCAGGATATGCAGGCATCGCTGCTCTACCAACATTATCTGTGCAGTTAGTTAAACTATCATTTTGAGTATTATGTTGTTGGGTCAGGTCGCTAGCTAGCTACCGAATTATATATCCATAACTTGAAATAGACAAATTTTATATTTTAGATATGGGTGCCTTTTAGTACAACTAATGCTATTCAGTCTATTGTAGGTATCTATTATGTTGTTTCTATTCCTGAATGATATTATGATGTGTAAGATTTCACCTGCAATACTTGTGTGTTTAATTTATAACTCAGCTCATGACACCTGGCAGTTCTAATGTTCATCGATTTTAATGAGCTGCATGAAAAGTGACTCATTGCTTGATTGTTTGAATTATTCTGTTATCCTCAGATGGTGCAGGATTGGCTACATACCGTACACATCCTCGAGTTGAGTTAGTTAGGTTCACTCATCCCCACGGTAGATATAGAGGTGTGTGCTCACTGTTGCTTGGAGCAGCGCAGAACGATGCAAGAGTAATTTGTGGTGGAAGTGCAATTCACAGTCACTGATTAAGGCAGTTTAAGGGTATAGCATCGACCGTTATCATGTGTTACTTGATAAACTTGATGTTTTTGGGATCCTGGGAGTTTGAGTTGATATCAGAAACTAGCTGAGGCAATGAGTCGGAGATGGGCTTGGTCTAGCTGACTTGGCAAGTTTGCAGTTCTGGTGGTGGGTCAGATAGTACATATTGGGAAATATTTACTTAGCTATATCTGATATTGGTGACTTGGAAAGCTTTGCCTATTTCAAAATTTGTTTTATCCTGTTTGCCATGGTAAGTCAAACACAAATATGATGGTTGCTTTTATAGCTGCTATTCTTGCTGCTTAGGAAGCTCAGCAGTAGCAAAGTCTCATGAATAAAGTAGCAAGATCAACACCTATGACTGAAGTCTTGTACAAATTGAAGCTGATGTGAGTAGTTTCTCTTCCTTCCCTTGGAAAATTCTTGCGACAAATCCAGTGCTTCTGCCCACGCACTGACGGTATATGCCTGGCCTGTTGCACTCGTACAGAAGGACCACTACCCCCTCAGTACACAAGGCTTGCTTGTTGTGAAGTATCACTTTTCACAGTGATGGCAATGCCCCATTTGGTAAGCCTCTAGTCATTGCATCCATAACTAACGACACTAAAGTGAAGCTGTATTGTGACGGTTTGGTGTATGTCTGAACTCTGGTTCTCTGCAGCATGTCTGTATGGGGCTGAAGGCTCAGTGCTGTTCCATAATGTTCTCTGCTGCGAGCTGTGAGTGTCATAAGCTCTGCAGTTTTCTATTGTTGGAGAACTTCCATTGTAGGCCGTGAGACAATCATTTCTTTATGAAAGCTTTCCGTTGCTCTCAAAAGAATTAGGGGGAAGGTTTTACTGCCTACATTATGTTTGGAGAGCAGCTTTGATATGCTGAAACACTGAAAATGTCAGCGTATGACTGCTTCTACTGGTTCATTTATCCTACCATTTAGAAAGCTTGGTTGGCTATCATGCTGGTACAACTCATCCATTGCATGAACTAGTCGTTTTCTCCCTCAGGGAGCATGGAATGGGCCACACGCCAATAGGCTTGATTAGCTATGTAGGTTCGCCCTTCATTAATTATGGAAAGTTACATTCCCATGGGTCCCCTTAGGTTACCTTAGGCTTTATCTAAACCTTTGGCCGTTTGAGAAGTTTTTCTTTCATGCTCATTTTGCTTCCTTTCTTTTTCAGACTTCTGATGATTCTTTAGCCTGTTCTTTCCCTTCTCTCCTGACTTATTGTTCCCACTCACATTCTATATGAGAACCCCTCGCGCATGGATTCCACATGTCGATCAACTTGTTCTATACCCTTCTTCCTTTCTTGGAACCCTTTTGCTGTAGCTAGGAGAGGTGCCCAAAGTAATGTATTTACTACTATCAAATTATTGGCCGTTTGTACCCATTGGTAGGCTTGGCATTGACGGGTGTGTTTTGTTTCTTGCAGCAATGCCATGGTTTGGCATGGACATTGGAGGTACCCTCACCAAGCTGGTCTACTTTGAGCCAACAGATGGTCAGAGCGCTGCCGAGGCTGATCAGGAGCAGGAGTCCCTGAAGAACATCAGAAAGTATCTCAAGAGCAACTTTGCATATGGGGACACTGGCCGAAGAGATGATCACCTGCAGGTATTGTACTTCTTTCTTCGCGAGGAGTGTTCAATTTCATCGACATTTATTTCTCTATTGGTACCTTTGAAATTTACTGACGCTATTCATGCCAGTCTATTGTTTTACTACAAGGGTTCTTCGTTTTATTGTATTCCTATAGGGGTAGAAGCCTTGATTACAAAGTAGAACAGCCTGGTAGCTACAAATAATAAGTCTGTCTTTGTTGCTTCTGCCTTGTTTCATCTGTTCTTAATTTATTTTCTGCATGTGATCGTCGTAACGACTGCATTTTGCGCTGGCAAGTGAATGAATATATTACATGTATTTGTTTTTTAAGGTGCCGTCTTCGAGTCTCTGCGTCCGAAACATATACATACTATACTTGAAATGTACTTACAATTGCTGTAATACCGGTTTGTGAAGTAATAAATTTGTGGTAATGGAAAAGTAAGACGAGATGTAACATACACATTATAAACCGGTACTAGTATTGTACGATTTAATGAATCGGTAATTTGCCATTTTGATCTCTATCCCATTTCACATCATGAGATACGGTATACAGTATATGCTAAGACCGCAGAGGCAAGCCGTACAGCATATGGAAAAAATATCTAAAATATTAAAGCGGTTCACTTGAGAGGTAATTAAATGTATTCCATTGGCTATTCGACTGGATGTTCTGTTATGCCCTTGTTAACACAACTGTGTGTCCTCCAAAAACACATACATGTACCTATATTCTACAATGTTAGCTGTTGTGTTAATTTGCTTAGCATATGCCGCTTGATAAAGTATTGAATATCACTTCAAATTTTGAGAGCTTTAGAATTGAAACAGGGAGGTGTGCTTGCTGCTATTTTAAATGGATGTAGCTGGTCTCTCCAGCACTGATTTCAGGCAATGCACTGTTTGGACTGTCGTGTAGACTCGCCTTTAGAGTGTTACTGGTGATCACTTGCTACTAACACCCATATTGTCTTTGTTGCTTTGCAACAGTCTTTGGGCCTGATTTATTCGATAGTAAGCTACCACTGCAAACAGGTAACTACCTACCGTATGTTTTGTCGAGTCTGTCTTTTTGTCTGTCACTAAGCTAACGTAAAAGGTCGTGTACGGATCTTAACGAAATTTACAGGGCTTGTTGGACATGTTAAGAGCAACAGATGATCAACTGCTGCTGAAGATCCATTTAACCGTTTGTTTGTTTGCCTCTTTTTTTTTTCTTTGTACCATAGGCATATAACTCAGAAAGCTATGGACACATTTTTGTGAAATTTACATGAGTTGTTAGGTATATCGGGAAGAGTAACTGATGAAATTTGGGTGGTGATCGGCTGATCTGTTTGTGCAAATATTTCTTGGTGCTGTCTGTGTCTTAAGAAAAAAAGTTTTCTCACAACCCCAAGGGTCCCTAGTGCCATCTCCGCAGGGTATGTTGCAGCTTGCCGAAGTTCTTGCTGACGAGGTTAGTTTTGTAAAGTTAGGCTAGGTGGGCTTTCAATACTTTCCCTTCTGTTTCGGGAGGTGGGCCGCTGATCGAGGTGGCCGACCTATCACCGCCAGACTTTTGCCTTCTTGTTTTTCGTTTCCTTCCCCTGCTGTGTGGAGCTGAGCAAAAAAGTTCATCCGTGCCCTAGGTTTGGAGATGCACAACTTGCGCCTCTTTCCTGTCAGTAGCGCACTGACCACTTGGAATCTCAGACATACTAGCAGAAAAGCAGAGACAAAAATCATTGATAATTTGAAATGAAACTTACTTCTAGTAGGATACATCAGCTTTTATCTTAACAATCCCTTTACACTGCGTTTCCACCGTTCTAAGATACGCCTTAGCGGTTGCACCAAGTTTATTTAAAAGTACTCGTAAGTAAAAACGAGTTATTGTTTTAGCAACAAAGAATTTACACTTGACATCGACGTTTCGGCATCTAACTAGGGCCATTCTGAAGATTAATAAAATCTGCAATGGAAACACAGAAAGAAAATGCATGAATATGTGATAGTTACCAAAATGTGGACGTATACAGGCATATGAGCTATGTCAAACAGATAAATATCCACAAAGAAGACACTGCAGTATCCAGCAACAGCAGCAAGTAATTATAATGTCATCTACCCGGCGACAAGACGGTAAGTGGGGCTGTTCCACATTATTGGAACAAATCTTACTACTGGAGTTTTAGTAGACTGTGAGATTCTTTGTACTTGATATTGATGAAAGGATTTTGGCGTTTGATTTCTATTGCTTCGGCAACTTTGAGGTTGATGTGGTGGTGAAGCTATGTAAAATATGAAAATGCTCTTTAACTATATCAAATGCTGGAACGACCATGTGGTGGTCATAGCTAAAGTGTTTATAGATACTGCTGGAGGAATATCTATGTTTCTTTATACGGGTCTCGAGAGCGTTCGTCGTATAACCAATATAAGCAGCATTACAGCTGCTCTCGGCCCGCGTAAATTGGTAAACTACTCTCGCTCTCGAGATATCTGCCTGAGGTTGACGTGTGGAGAAACAAGACGGTAATTTTTTAAATGGTTCAAAGTAGAGGTGGCGCACGAGCCTGTGTTGAACCACAGGAATAGTTCGGCGTGATAGGTATATGTTGACCTTGTGTCCCTGATGCGCTTTTAAAATTTTATACTACTACTACTAAAAAAATGCAAAACTACTTTCGTCGCCCCCCCCTCTTCCCCCACCCTCCACCGCAATCCATGTCCGTGTCTAATAAAAAGTAGGTTTCTTAGTACGTTTTTGCCCGTTTTGGGCCCAAGCATCTATGCATACTACATATTGTAGCTGTGGTTCTACCCCCATGACCTCTTCCCTTCCATCAGATGGACAATGTGCGTATGGGGAAGCGGTCAGGCACGCTGCACTTCATCAGGTTCCCGACGTCCGAAATGCCTGCTTTCCTCGAGCTGGCCAAGAGCAAGGGCATGGCTACCCTGGCCTCGACCATCTGCGCCACTGGCGGTGGTGCATACAAGTTTGAAAATGACTTCAGACGAGTGAGTCTTTACTGTTGTAATGTTTTCCCTACTCTCCCTTCAATTTCAGTTCACGCTATCAGACTAGGTGGGCAAGTTTTGAGCCGCTGTTACCATACTTTCTGTGTAAGAATGTTGACATTTGCATAAGTTGTTGCTGTTTTCGTGCGGACAGCGTTCTAAGAACTGCGTGCGTGTAGTTATAAGACAGTGACGCCTCTGTAATGCAGTGCTACAAGCAAGCTAAAAATTCAGTGCAAGGCCTTTCGCCGAAGGCATTTCATTGTGTTACTCATGTTTGATTTCGTGCCTAAAGAGTATTTGTAGGGAATTTTGTTTCATCACCATCAAGTTTGTTCAAGTGAAAATGTAACAGAAGGACACACAATTCTTATTGAGACTTGCAGCGACCGTGCTCTGTCGGAAACAGCATACGTATATTGGCTTAAACGCTTCAAGAATAATGACTTTCATATTGGTGGTAAAGAACGCTTTGGCGCACCAGAAAAGTTCCCAGACGGAGAATTAGAGGCATCACTTCTCGAAGACTCGATACAGACTCTAAAGCCTGGTTTACACGTTCGGATCAATCGTCAGGTAAATCGTCAGACCTCAGATCGGATGAAAACTCCGATCGTGTGAATGGGTGTTTTGGTCGGACGATGCATCGTCCGATCGATCTGTTGGTCGGACGTGTGTGCTTGATTT
>LQNS02278160.1:21329614-21352775 GCA_001587735.2 Parhyale hawaiensis
TCTCGCGAACAACTGAGAAAATCTTGAGATAAATCGGATGCGTGTGAATACGACGGAGTTTTCATCCGATCTGAGGTCTAACGATTTATCTCACGATTGATCTGAACGTGTAAACCAGGCTTAATGCAGGGGCCACACTAGGCAGTCATCCTCGCAACTTGCTGTCAGGACGCGCAGCTCGTACGTCTTCGAGCAACAAAATTGCTACTAGGAACAGACAAGTTGCGCCTACGCGGCGAAAGGTCGCTTGAGGTTTTCTATGGGCAACCAGTGGTCGTACAGCCGCGTAAATCGAATTTGTATTTATAGTGATTGTCAGTGCTGTTTAAAACCACCTTTTTTGTTATTTTTCAAGTGTTTTTTAGTTACTTATTTTATGAACTGAGATGGAATAAAAAATCTGTTCACAGTGTCGCGTTTTTGCTGATCGCTGCAAATCTCTGCCGTCAAATCGCAGCTCTGTGTGATTTCACGGGCGTCTATTTTGTTAGGTATTTCCGCGCGATTTAGGCTGCAAACAAAGCAGGTTCATCCGCAAAACGAATAAATTAGGCGTTCCATGAGGCTTTCTTTTTTTTTTTTTTTAAGATATTTTAAAAGCTTTTAAGCCTCTCTGATTTCTATTTCACTGCAAATTTGACGAGAAATATGAACTTCACCACAGTACCTAGTGACACTTGTGGAGAATACTGAGTTCGTTGTCTGAGTTGACGGTAAACATTTTATCGCCGTTTTGTCTTGTGGACACGGTTGTGTTTATGTTCGTAGATAAAATGAATGTTCGAACCTTTTGCACTATCTCTGGGGGAAGAGAAAATTATCAAGTTACCTTTACTTGTCAATCATTTTTGGAGTTGCTCTCCAATGCAGTCGTGTAATTTGATTGAATGTATTCCCGCGCCCTCGAAAGCACGACCGCGTGGTCAAGAAAAGTCAGAAAATGTTAACCTAAGTTCACTTGGCAGTACGTGCATTGCTCATTGCTGTAGCACTCTATAAGTAGTATCTGCATTTACAGTGTTTATTCCTAGTTGTATGATTGTATCGATACTAGAAGTAAAATAAGCGGGACTTTGTATGGCCGATGAGCAGCTGCCCGTCGCTAGTGTCACCTACAGTCGTTCCGATCCACAACAAAGATTTCTGAGTGAGTTGCGCGCTGCTCATACGAATGCCTAGTGTGGCCCCTGCATAAGACCGAACGCAACCAGCACGGAAGATCGTTATCGACTACAATTGATGCGTTAGAGCCTAGCATTAAAGGAAAAACTGCAGCTAATTGAGTACAGATATGACCAAAAATGATATTGCTAGATGATAACGCTGGGCTACGCATAGCAAAACGGAAACCTACTTAGAAACTTTTACATGGGAGGTCCTATCCCACCCGCCGTATTCACCAGACACTGTCCCGTCCGATATCGCTTGTTCCGGTCGATGGCCCGTGGCGTGGCTGAGAAGAACTTACATTCTTATGAAGATCCCAAAAAGCGACCTGTTCGAATCTATTGTACGACGTGCAATTCAAATACTGTCAGAAAGAGAAGAAAAAGTGGTGGCTAGCGATGGACAATAGTTTCAATGTCGTTTATTCATAGTTTTTGTTAATGAAACCTTACTTAACGAAAAATCAACGAGAACATTTCCAAAATCCTAATAACTTTTTTCTATTCTTCAGTTATTTTATTTATTACAGAATTTGTGCAAACTTGCCCTCAGTTTTCAGAATGATTTACAAAATGTTCTGTAGAAGTATATACTGTATTTATATTGACCAATTTCATCCCCAGCCCAAGTCTTATCTATCCAGTTATGGTCTTGTTGCCTTGCGTATTCAGTTATGTTTACTTGTTGTATTTATACAGGTTGTGAATCTGCAGTTGCACAAATTTGACGAGTTGGACTGCATGATCCGAGGCATCGAGCACATAGAGGATCAGAACCCCTTGGAGTGTTACTACTTTGCTAACGCTGGTGACCAGAACGACTCCACCACCAGCACGTATGACTTCTCTGACCCCTATCCTTTCTTGGTACGTCTGCTTATGACTCCTGTGCTTTCTTGGCATGTCTGCTTAGGACGCCTATGCTTTCTTGGTAGGTATGTCTACTTATGACTTCTGTGCTTTCTTGGTATGTCTGCTTATGACTCCTATGCTTTCTTTGGTATGTCTGCTTATGACTCCTATGCTTTCTTTTTGGTATGTCTGCTTATGACTCCTATGCTTTCTTTTTGGTATGTCTGCTTATGACTCCTATGCTTTCTTTTTGGTATGTCTGCTTATTACTCCTATGCTTTCTTTTTGGTATGTCTGCTTATTACTCCTATGCTTTCTTTTTGGTATGTCTGCTTATGACTCCTATGCTTTCTTTTTGGTATGTCTGCTCATGACTCCTATGCTTTCTTTTTGGTATGTCTGCTTATGACTCCTATGCTTTCTTTTTGGTATGTCTGCTTATGACTCCTATGCTTTCTCGTACATGATGCCCGCTATCACATTGTGATTGCGGCTATGTGTCATATTCGTGATCTTACTTCGTCTGATCCTATATCCATAATCTGGTGTGTGGTATCTGCTCTTGTATAATATTAGCCCTGTAGCATAAGCCATTGATACTCGTCATGACCGATACAGGGAAGTCTGGAGTCGGATGACGTTGCCAGAAGCTTGTTTCTAAACTATAAAGCTTTATTATCGTCCTGGTTCTGTTCATGAAAGATCTGTTTTAAATGCTCCAATTAACTATTTCGTGCCCAAACTATCATCTTCCTCAAGAATAACACCGGCTGCTGTATCCCCAAATGTGTACTGATGTTTGTTAGTTAACACATTAGGCCAGGACCACACTGACGCAACAAGCGAAGCAATACGATTTTTGCGGGAGACGTGGCAGTTGTGAGCGACAGTGTGACGCGCAATGAGAGTTGCGTCGGTGGGGACAGTGGATTGCTGTACCTGGTGTTACGTTTTTTCATGCAACAAATTTGTTGCGTGGCACGTCGCTTGTTGCTTCAATGGGGCTCCGGCCTTATGAGGAGAAAGCAACAGCGTCTGTACCCTAACAAAGTTCTGGGATGCCAGAGAAGCTAAAATCGTAGGTCAGATTGCGACCAAAAATTTTGCTAGTGTATATATCTGTGTCTCGATCCACGCTCTCCGAAAGCTGTTTCTGTCAAAGCAGTCATTAGTAATTGCTTGCCTAACCCCTTCTGTGCAAGCGGAACCGTATTGTAAGTGTTGACTTCAGTTTGCTTCTGGGCCATCCAATATCATTCGTACAAGCTTGCATCCCTTGTCAGACCTAATTGTGTAGCTAAACACTTCAGTAGAAAATGTTTTATTTTAAGCTTATTTCATTTTAGCCTTGCTCTTTCCGACTCACCATGTGATTTTTTAAAATTGAAATGTGGCTGCTGACGAGTAGAGCGCTCGCGCAAACCTGCAGCCATGGCCTGGCACAGGATCACGCGACAACGGTAACATACACTGAGCTCACAGCTCTGGAGTTACGTATACACACTGAAGTGGCTCCAATTTACCACGTGGTTTTGCTTCGCTGCATCATATTAGAGACTACTTCCAGTGCGGCTAGGAAGTCGATTTTCGGCTTTTTTTTATCGAAACTGCCATTCCTAAGTGTGGGGGGGAGGGGTGGCGCGGTTGATGAAAATACCTCAGTCGGCCTGTCCAGGTATTGAGCTATTTATTCCACGCCGTTTATTTCAATCTAATAGACTATTGATAGGATATTTTTGTAAACAACCTGCCTGGATATTTTCATAACCGTATGTTCTTCATCACCTTCATGCACTGTGAGGCCCTTCTCATACTGCACGTTACTTACAACAAGCCAGAGCACCTCACGATATTAAAACCTCCTATTCCATCTCTCTCTGCCACCAGGTTGTCAACATTGGATCAGGTGTGAGCATCCTTGCTGTGGAGGGCCCTGACAACTACAGGCGCGTCTCTGGAACCTCGCTGGGAGGAGGAACGTTCTTAGGTAACTTAACTCGTTACTGTGCAAATGATCCTCTATGGTTACTTCAAACTCAATGCTATTCCTATGCTATGAGTGCGCTTTGGGTCACTCTCTCATGGAAACCTTACTGAAGATCTGGTAATTTGTTGCATATGAAGTAGTGTTCTGTAGTGTTTAAAATCCTCCGGTAAAATGACTTGATTCTTCCTCCAGGATCCCCTAGGAGGCATGGGATGGACCATGGGGCTAGGATAGTTAGGCTTGACCATCCTATATTTTGGGGAGCAGCGCCCCGAAACATCCGCATGGGTTGCCTTAGCCATGATTCCTCCGTTTCCACTTTCCATTTTCACACTCCTTCTTCTGTTTTTCCTTTGTTTCCTTACTTGCGCGCTGATCCAGTGTAGGAGCGCTCTTGTGTATGGTTTCCACTGTTTTCTTGTCAAATTCGGCACTCTCGGTCCTTGCCGAGTGGAGTTCTCGTCTAGGATTCACTTTTAACCTTGATAGAAGCAAAACTGCCTGCATGCATACGTGCAGAAAACAAAACTGCCGGAAATTATGTCCTGACTTGCGACTCTTCCATCGACAAATCATACCAGTCGATAGATATAAATATTTGGGATTGACCATTGATAAGTTTTGACCAGGCGACCACATGTCAACGCTTTAAAAAGGAGTTGCATATAGTTTCTCAATGTTTTCAAATACTCATCCTACCGAGATCAGAATGGGATGCTGAACGCACCTCGATATTAAGATTATACATTATGCTGATAAGCCAAAACTAGATTATGGTGTGGAAGCATACTCAGCAGCTGCTCGTACGGTGCTAGCCCGGCTCCAACCAGTGCAGAACCTTGCAATAAGATTGGCTACTGGTCTTTATAGAACCACCCCAGTTATTAGCCTACCTGCCGAAGCGGGACTTCCTCCCCTTCGCTATTACAGACAACTTAAATGCTTAAATTACTATGTAAGATTGCTCGTAAACGCAACCCACATGACACAGTGGTAAATAGACAAACTTACCATAACCAAAATATGACATCACGAAGTTTTCTCAATAGAGCAACTCAAATGCGACTGCAGTTGGATCTAGCAGACGAAGACATCCTCCCGGAACCTTTAACCCTCCTTCCCCCGTGGAATGTAAAAGCCATAAAAATCTGTAGCGATGTCATGAAGTTAAAAAAGCGAGATGATGACACTCATAGTTTAAAATGCCAGTACTTACCCTTTCGCTACGGAAACTTTGCTTTTTTTATGAGGTTCTAAAAGAATATCCTAGAAGACACAATCACTTTAGTGATTTAGTCACTTTAGCTCTCCTACAGTTCAGTTGATTCATAAAGAAAATACTATCACGGACTTCAGACGGGTTGTTAAATATGTTGTCCAACTTTCCAGAGCAGGAAACAACGCACCGGTTTTAATAATGAAAATTTTTATGCGGGACGTGCACGTACCGTCAGTATCGAAAGGGTTAAGACCATCTCAGAACCCATCAATTCCTAGCTTGTATATGTACAGATGGTTCGCAAGCCCCAAACAGCGTTTCATACTCATACGTGCATGGTGCACACTGTTATAAAAAACGAATACAATAAATTGCTTCCTCGTACACAGCAGAATTATATGCAATATATGATGCACTGAATTATGCTGAATCCCTACCACATTTAACTATGACAATTGTCACTTATTCTAAAAGTGCAATACAAGCAATTTCGCAATATAACCCTTCGTACCCTCTAATATTCCTAATCCAAATTCGTATGACATGAAGCAGTAATTCTTTCGTTTTTTGCTGGGTCCCCAACCATTGCGGGGTCCCAGGTAACGAACCTGCGGACCGAGCCGCGAGGGAAGCCCTCACAGGGACCTTAAATCCAGTACTTCTTAAAAGATCTGACTATAAATGGCACTACAAGAAGCTAATCAAATATTCTTGGCAAACAAGCTGGGGATCTGTGGTGAACAAGAAGCTACGTAAAATTAAACCGCTGACGAAACCTTTTCTGCCCCTCAAACCTCAATAGATTATGGGAAGTATGTCTAGCCAGACTGCGTATTGGACACACCCCCCCCCCTCACTCACAGACACTTGCTCACGCGAGACGATCCACCCATATGCGATTATTGCTATATCCCCTATCCATCAAGCATATCCTCACTGTATGCCTCAACTTTGATGCTCAAAGGCAAGCACACTTCGAAGTGCCTGCCACATTGGAAAATATCCTTACTGGATATAAAACATCATGCCAAGGTCCATTACACTTCTTTGTTACTAACATAAATTTAATTAATCCTATATGACAAGATACTTAGAATGTAAAAAATCCCAGTGAAAACAACTATAGAACCACCAAAACGATACTTAACCACTATATGAATGACACTGACCACTATTATGAATCCTAAAAGAGAGCGACACATCATCAACTAAATTAACTTTATTTTAGTAAGAAGTTCTCGTTTCTGAAAATAGATTGACCCTCCCACATGATGAGCCGAGGTACGGCGAAACGCGTCGTGGGTAGCCAAATTTCTTAGTTTGCTTCTCTTCGTTTTCTTAGTATTTGAAATAGTGCCATCTCAAGACAATAATCTAATACTACGAATGACCGTCGTGTGTTTATATATTTATATTTTTATTTATTTATAGGTTTCGTGCCACGCTCTTAACGAAATAGGCGAAAAATAGGCCAGGTTGTAGATTTTGTAATCTAAGTAGCTTTTCTCAGAGATTGGTGACCTCGTTGCAGAAATAGAATCCTTATCCCTTTGTATCTGGATGCAGTTCTTGCTTGAAATAGCTCTTGACAGTGAAACTATGAAGATATTTTCAGCTTCTCATAGCGCGGCTATGGCATTTGACGTTTAGCACTTTCTCCAGACATCGAAACATACTGTACTGTTTGTTTGTTCTCAGTTCACGACGTAAAAATTCAGTACCGTAGCTGATCCATAGAGCAGAGACGAAGCTATGATTTTTCACAGAGCAGCAGACACATTCCTTTCTGCTCTGTGTCATGTATTGACAAAGAATTTTCTTTTTAAGTCGAGTTTTAAGAGAAAAAGCAGATGTACGGAAGGCTCATTGGTCTGTATCATGGATAGGCTACAGGGAACTAAGTATTTTAATTCAGTCATGCTTGCTAATGTAAAAGTTTTTTGCACCTCTTCTAAGGTTTGGAACGACTCTGCTACTGATTCAGGGTGTCTGACAGTCTGAAAAACAGGGAAAACTCAAGAAAAAAGGGGCAAGGAATCAAAATACTCGGGGGAATTTCTGCAGGGCAGTGGATGGTGTTCATTTTGTGGGGTTATCTTTATGAATGCTTCGTTCCCTCAGAGCCTGACCCATATGAGGATTATTAATTTTTGTTCTGCAGTGCCGGGGAAAGGTGGACGACTTTCTAGCTCTATTTTGCAGGAAATCTTAATAATGTGAGGGTGATGTAAACCATTTTCAGTCCCATTCAGCCCATAACCCATTGGTAATCACATTATTCGAGAGGAAAAGCGATAATCTGACACTCAGGTAGATTTAAGAAAACTCTGGGAAAACTCGGGAAAAACTAGGGGAATTTTAGAATTCCCAATCGCTAGACACCATGCTGCTGCAGCTATATGATTTGACACCGAGCACTCATCTCTTAGATAAATTTAGTTGGCCTTTGTAGCCTATTCTCCAAAAAGATGTTAGTTACGGAAGTATGAACAATGACGACAGGTCATCACAAATGCAACGCTGTCATTTTGGACAGCGCGGGCATTCTAGTTATAATAATAATTTTCCTGTCATATTGTATGTCACTTCCTTTTCTTCTCTTTGAACAGCGAATTTGTGCTGAATTAAGGATGCGTAAGCTAACGTATGTGATGGAAAAATAATATAATTGATCCTTCAGGAGCACATGGTGCGCCAAAGACAATAGGGTTGGGTTAGTTAGCTTCGCCCGTCCTACGTCTGTGCAGTCGCTCGCACAACTTCTGAGCAGACCTTCAGCTCGAGCATCGGTCCAGTGGCACAGTGAACGTCGGTATCTGAGATACCCTGAGACATTCTTATGGTTGGACGCAGTGCGAGCTGAACGTCCGTTCGAATGCCGGGGCCACACTTTACCATCGCACACTCATCTGATGGGTGGGTGTTCGACTCACGCGTCGTTCAACTGTGGTACTTTTCAGGGCTTTCTTGGATATCGCCTGTGACTGTGTGTAAGCAGACGGCTTGCGTGCTGAACGGCCGCTTATTAGGGGAGCGTGCGATTGTATACAGGGCAGGCAAAAAATCTTTGCATTTCAATGGCAAGAAAAAACTTTACACGAGAGATGTGAGTTAGTATTTCGTTTTCCCTACCCGACATAAGAAAGCGAGAAGATGTTAGAGATGATGCATTCCCTCCGCCCACTCATAGCAAACGTCTGTCATCCAGCAAACCCCCAGCGAGGTTTGTGTGGTGCTGCAGATAGGTTGATAGTGGGTCGCTCTTACCGACGTGTTATTTTTACTTTCTTATAATTTTGAAGTCAAATAACTTTACATCTACTGCACGCAATGGGTCAAAAATGCTTCAAATGAAGGGGTAAACTTTTGTGTTAACTATGCTAGAAAAGGGAGACTCTGTGATAGCCGTAACCAAAGATCTGGGAATTTCAAGAGATACAATCTATCGGCTGAAGCGGTTGGGTCACAAAATTACCAACAGGGACGGTACCACAGAAGAAGTCAGGCTCTGGCACACCTAAGAAAACTACACTGAAAACAAATAAGCTTCTGAAGCGCGAGGTTATCCCAAATCATGCTTTAACTGCCATTGAACTCAAAAACAAACACCCTGAGCTCCTCTTGAACGTCGCAACAAACGTCGCAACAAGGACAATTCACGATTGCCTGCTGAAGGACTTGGGTCTTTAAGTCGGCGTGCCGGAAAGAAATCCATGCTCTTCACGGTTCACGTTTCACTCTCCCTTTTCTAGCATAGTTAACGCAAGGGTTTACTCCTTCATTTGAAGCATTTTTTTACCCATTGTGTGCTGTAGGTGTAGAGTTATACGACTTCAACATATAAGAAAGACAAAGTAACACGTTGGTAAGAGCGACCCACTATATAGCTATCAACCTTACTACAGCAGCACACAACGCTCGTTGAGGGTTGGCTGGGTGATGGACGTTTCCTATGAGTGATCGGAGGGAATGTATCATCACTAACATCTTCTCGCTTTATTACGTCGGGTAGGGCAAACGAAATACTAAGTCACATTTCTTGTGTCTTGCCATTGAAGTCTAAAGATTTTTTTTGCCGGCACTGTAGTGTATCCCCGGCACAGCTTACACTACGTTCCACTTTGACAATAGAACCGACGTTCCTCTCGACCTCCCAGCCCGCGACCCACCCCAGTGGACTGGCTGATTTATGTAGTATAGTGTTTTAAACTGCATGCCTGCCTTCACGTGCTCTGTCAGCCATGTCCAGGGTGGTACTTGCAGCAGCGCACCTCCTCAGAGAACAGCGGCCATCCCGCTACGAACCCGAGGCCCCAAAGCCGCTACCAGGGCTGCAAGTGGAATCTTCAAGAAAACTCACATTCTTTGGGGATAACCCAAGCTTTGATAGCTCTGGGTGCCAAAAGACAGATACACACACACACACACACACTGAAAATTCTACATCCCATCGGATACTTTTCTTTGTAACTGTAAACAGATAAAGCATTGCTTTCCTATTGCTTGCGCAGGCTTGTGCTGTCTGCTGACGGGCTGCGAGAGCTTCGAGGAGGCCATAGCGTTGGCTGCAAGCGGCAACAGTCACAACGTAGATAAGCTTGTCAAGGATATCTACGGTGGCGACTACACTCGCTTCGGCCTGGGGGGCAACCTGGTCGCCAGCAGGTGGGTGCCTGTGACGTTACGACCTCGTAATAAAAATGATGATACGTGGCACTGAGAAGCAGACTTGGCTATGCGCCACAAATAGAAAACTCAGTCCAAGTTTCGTAACTTTCAAAGTGTCACATCTCGGTAATCATAAACGCTCTCAAAGTACTTCTTTTTTTAAGTGTAGCAAGTACTCTTGAAAGTATGTCCAAAAACACGCGAGCGGTGAAGGTAATAATACCTAATCCAAAGATCAATATGGCCGAAGTGGCGCCTAGCCAAATCTGCTGCTCGTCTCCTCATATGGTTTCTTGCAATGTAAGGGATAGTGAGTAGGGGTTAAGTGTATACATGTCCTACCCATGTTTGGTATCACATTTTTTCAGCCGGGTCCATCACAGGCGGCCGTTTCTTCTTAACCAATTGCAAGCCGCAAAGGCAGCAACGGCAAGCGAGTGCATGCCCTAAAATCAGGGGCTCTCAAAATTTTTTTTTTAAAGTTTAGGCCGTAACATCGTCACTCGTTGGCATTTATTGCCTAGTCTGATCACTGCAACTACTCACGAGCCTAAAAGTTGCCATACCATCTGGAGGCAACTCTATAGGTAGGCATTGTTACGTGAAACAGACTGAATATGCTTCATAAAATGACCCAAATAAGCTATTTTTCTGCTGCTGCACTCACCGATCATATATTCAGCTTAGGTCTCTGAACAATTAACTTCACCAAACTTAGCCTTATTAAATCATTACTAACGTTTTAGCTCGAAATGTATATAAAGTAATACAGCTTCTGTGTGAAAGCTCCTATTAACATAATAGTCACTTATGATAAGACTCAGTATCAAATTTGTGGCTGATGATGCTACCGAAGCATGATTGGCAGCTGACGTCACTGCAGTCGTTGCTTTGATTACATTCCCAGAGTCAGCTGCAGGATGTCGTACTCTTGCGTCTATTTACTTTAGGTTGCAATGGTGTAGGTAACGTGCGCTTGCAATTTACTAGGTACAGTACTTGAAAATGGAGGCTTTAACAACTCTATAAAATAATATAATGCTAGCCCGGTGCTTCCGGAGTTGAATTTAGCCACTCTGTGATCATCCACCTCCTACCCAGAAAGTCAAGTGTTCGTCGCATTTCGTCGAAGTCTACCTGAAAAAGTATATAGATTTTTTTCCCTGTTTTGGGGGCATGAGCATTGCTGAGCGTCTTGAGAGTTTCTAGATGCAGAATTTATTCGTATTTATAAATAAGAGCTGGTGAATATTAATTAGTTTACGGGCTATATTACTGCATTAAAACATTGCCTTCTTGTTGCCAGTTTCGGACACATGAACAATTCTGATCGTCGAAAGAAAGTCTCCAAAGCTGACCTGGCCCACGCTACGCTTGTGACCATCACCAACAATATCGGCTCCATTGCCATGATGGTGGCTAATAATCATAACATTGGCAAGGTGAGTTGCTGCTTTAGTGCTGAGTGTGTTCTTAGCGTCGTCACCTCTACCGTCTTGACAGATTATATTAGATCTTGGTCTTAGTCGGACACCAGTAGGTTTAATCCCATTAAGAAGATGAAGCTCATGCTGTAGGCAACGAGGCAACATCCTAACAAATGTGGCCCCTGCATTAATTGTTCAGAGAACGGTGAAAGGAAATATAAAAGGTTACGTACAGTAGCAAACCGTGGCGGATGAGAAAGAAAGCTACAGCTTTCACTTGAACTGGCTAGAACTCCAGCTAAATCAAATATGCAACTGTGGCACAAAAAGATTTCTAGGGGAGTGCTGGAAAATAGTAGCTACTTGTTATTCATCCCTGCTTGTTTCTATTTCTAATGGACTATGCAGTGCCCCTTAAATGCCTGATAGTTCTCGGCTTGAGTTAGGTTGTGGCAAGCTCTGCCTCAGAGCATTTACCACCTCTCCGTGGCCGCCTGTGGGGCTGTAGTCATAAAGCTGCTTGAATATTCGAAATTTTCAGTGAAAGGTGAATCAGTCTACTCAAGCACTCGATCTTGGACCCAATTGGATCTTATAGCTAACAGGAGACCAAAGCCCGGATATGAATGCAGCTGCAAACGTGCGTAGAATTTCGAGAAATGTGGAAGAATTGTACAAATTTACCGAAGTGGCGTGGACCGGCTTTACTGCAAGATTTTCTACAAATCAAGTCAGTTCGCATTGAACTGGTGAACATGTTTGGCTGCATTGCTTGGTGAAGGTAAAGTCACCTTAGACTGCACGCTCCGACTAGAAAGTCAACATGCACTGGTTCGTGCTGCAGATAAATGGCCAAGGGCCTAGAGTAGTGTACGGCTGAAGCCGACCTGACCACAGATACGTCCGAGCTACTGTGTCATATTGAGTAAGGTTCGACCGATACCTGGCACTACTCCCCCTCCCCTTCTTCGCTCCGCCTGACTCTAAAGTTGGTGACTGCGAGTGAAAGAATTACTGGCACCACACTCCAGAGCTTCAAAATTTTTCCTCCCTGGCTTTGGATAGAACGTCTGATCTTTTGATGATGAGCGGGTCAGCAACCTTCATCACTGAGATCCGCAATTGATAACTGAAATGGCATGAATAAATTGGAACTCGGCAAATTTCCTGTTTTTGCTAAAAGTTTTGTAGAAATGATTTTCTGGGGACTGTAACAGTATTTTCCTCGGGAATTCTGTATTTGTCCGGACAGTCACGTCTGCATTGAATAATTCGAATATTGTGAAACGAAAAACCTAGGTTTGAAAAATTCTGGACGTAACTTTAAGTCGTTCGTATATAGAAATTAAGTTGTGCTGTTTTTGGAGAAGTGCTCATTTCCAAATCAAAGAATGCCTCATTGCACTACATCTGATTGTCTTATTTACTACACACAGCTTGTGGAAGAACTAAGATTTTTTTTTATCGCCTAGGTCTTTTGCTTTTCTTTAAATAAACTTTTGACAAAACTAAAAAAAAAATGCTATGTTACGTCGTTGGTATTCAACGGAGAAAAACCCTTCTTAGAAAATAACCCAGCCAAAGAAAGACGATTAAAGAAGAGCTGAAATGAGAGCAGTATAGTTTCTCTCTATGAGCTTGTCATTTCATGGTCCACATAAGACGTTTGTTTTGTGTTGCAGGTGCTGTTTGTTGGAAATTTCCTCCGTGTAAACCCGATATCGATGCAGCTTCTGGCGTATGCCATGGACTTCTGGTCCGACGGCAAACTCAAGGCTATATTCTTGCAGCACGAGGTGAGCTTCTCGGTTTTTCTTGCCCCTTAATTTTCTTGTGAGTTTTCGGATAGTAAATTTGAAGTATTTTTACTTCGTTAATACCACTCCAACGCTTCCAGCTGGCTGGTACACTGCCAAAAGTGAAATGTGTGTACCCTTGTAGTGATGTATTAACCCTTTCGCTACGGAAACTTTTGCTCTTTTATGAGGTTCTAAAAGAAGCTCCTTGAAGACACCATCATTGTAGTCACTTGAGCTCACTTACAGTGCAGTTCAGTCATCAAGAAAATACTATCACTCTGAAGTCTGCCCAACAATTTAATGTTGTTCAAATTTTCAGAGCAAGAAACAATGCACCGGTTTTAATAATGAAAATTTTGATGCGGTACGTGTACGTACCGTCAGGATCGAAAGGGTTAATTACCTAGTTTTGACCATGCATTATTCCCATCGTGAGCACTAGATAGACTGTAATCCATTTTGAGAGAGGTGGGGCTGCGTTATGCATGGGCAGTGCGAAATAGAAACCCTGGACAGTTCATGGGCGTCGAATGAGCCTTGGAATTAGGTTAGTTACCTTCGCCCTTCCTATATAATTGCGAGTCGCCTACCGAGGAATACCGAACACTTTTTTTCGTCCCAGCTTCGCTGCCTTCAATCTCCATGCTCATACTTGTCATAGTTTACTTGTTTTTCCACTTCATTCCCGACGTGCACTTTCATGCTCGGGTATTTACTGTGGTATAACTCCCACGAACATGGGTTCCAATTTGCTGTCAATTCACGCCTCCCCTTTTCTCGAAACACCAAATACAATGACAGAGGAAGCTAGACGTAGAACTGCGGTATGTATTAGTTGATGGTAAGAAAGCTTCGTTGACGACTTTACCAGAGTTGCTGTTGCACATCGTGTGCTACAAATTATAAGGAATGATTTTTCTGAACAGCACTCTATTGTTGGCGATCGAATGTTTACGTTCTGGTCTGTTCGGGGAGTTTATTTGCAGATGAGTGTTTCAATTCACTTTGTTGATGTATTCAGTCACTGGTGTATGGTGTACGATCATTTATACATGATACAGTATATTTCTTGTGCTTGTAGAACCTTATGCGTTGATGTGAAATCGGTGATCAGGGGTTGCGTTCTTTGTACAAATATTGAAGAAAAGCATAGCTAGCAGTTGCACATTAACTAGGTACCTATTAAGCGAGTTTTGTGCTACTCGGTGGAGCTCTAGCTCCTACTTCATTTGCCATTGCAAGTGACGTTCGCTCTTGCTATGTTAAGGGGAGTAGCGTCCCCAAGGGATCCCACAGGTTATTGTAGTCGTAGCTAGGCCTCCGGAGCGTTTGACGTTCGTTCTGCTTTGCATCCTTCCATTTTCATACTGCTATTGATGATGCATTCTTCTGTTCTTCCTATTCTTTCCCGACGTTCTGTTCCCTTTCGCTTCGATCTTGAGTGTAAACACCCTTGTGCATTGGTTGCGCGTTTTTAACTGCATTCAAATCAATAGAATATGGCTATGAACATACAACACAAATATATGAAACGCCATAGATGTATCCATTGAGGCTTAAACTACGAATTCATGCTCACACATAATAGGCAAGGTGTTTATTGAAACAGAAGAGAGTGTATGCCCGCATGTGAAACGACTACTTTTTTGAATGTACAGTATAGAGGTGGACCGAATATTCGCGTTCGCATTCGCGAATATTTGCATGATTTCTAATATTTGCGTTTACATTCGCATGTAGCCAATGACATATTTTGCGAATATCTAAGCATATCCACCGATGAAGATCGTCTGAAATGGTGGAAGAAGCACGCAAATATCTATCCTGATCTTTCTCAGTTAGCGAAGTCTTATATTGCTTGTCCGCCAACTAGTTTTACGAGTGAGTGTCTTTTTAGTGGTGAAAAACAAAGTAACCTGACTGGTGAAAGAGCAGAGAAATTGTTATTTTCTAAGTTCAACCTGTCAATGGAGTTTAGGTACACGTGTACTAGCAACAGCAATCGCTAATGGCTTGCCTGCAGTCTAGTGATTCTAGTCAGTCTACTTGCAAATAATCCTCTCTTTGAGATGCTTCGCGCCCGATTTCCCGGCCAGTATTTGTGTACAAGGCCATCCAAGACTTCCCAACAGGAATAGTGAGATAATGTATTCCTGCTGAGCTATGTGAAAGACCGAGAAGGTTTAACCTATGTGACCGCACCTCCTACTGACAACCCACACGCACTGGTGTGTGCCGCGGATATAGGCCAACTGGCCCCAGAGACGTGTACGGCTGCAGTAGACCATGGATCGTCTAGAATTGTGGCGCCGCCACGGAAAGTTCTTATGCAACCACCCTTGCCCCCTCATCCCTCCCCATTTCTGGTAAAGGTAAGTGCCTCCACGGCAGCTGTGTGAATTTCAATTGGTGAGTCAGCACATCAAGCACTGCAAAAGCTCGCCTGCCTGAGTTGGTATTCGAACCTGCACCCCTCAGGGGGCATAGGATAGGCCATAGGGTTAGGTTAGTTGAGTTCGCCTATCCTAGGGAGAGTAGCGCCCCAGGGGGTTTGTATAGGTTACCTTAGCCATTAGCTAGGCCTTCGGGACGTATGTCTTTCGTGCCCACTTTGCTTCCTTCCACTTTCATACTTCTACTGATCTTACTGTTGTCTGTTCTTCCACTGCTTTCCCGACTTGCTGTTCCCATGCGCGTTGATCCTGTGTGGGAACACCTTCGTGCATGGGATCCCTGTTTTTCTATAGATGTACTATATGTCCCTTCCATTTCCTCTCTTAGAAGAGCTTAGTACTTATTTAGGGAGGCGTAAATCTTCTTATGCTACTACTACTACTTCTATTCGAACCTGCTACGGTCAGTGTTATGAGCTCAGCGCTCAAGGCCGCTGCTACCGTGGGTACAACGATTAAACTATGATTGTAATAATAATATTTGTTTGAATGTATATTTTTTGATTTTCAGGGATATTTTGGTGCCGTTGGTTGCCTTCTTGAACTACTGAGGTCTGGTGAGAGCACCGAACCACAGCCCACCGACTGTCACGCCTGTGACGCAAATGCGTGCGCAGTCAACCCAGGAAACGAATCCACATCGGCGTGTGACGCATCAGGCTCATCTGCCCTCCAGCGTGACGGTTCCCTTTCTTCAGAGTCGTCTTGTAGTGGTAGAAACTCCTAGCGATGTCATGTAATGTAAGAAGATGCATCTGCGTAAGTAGATGCCGCAGTTGTTGTTATGACCTGAGTATGCGTTCGAGAAACATCCAGAAATGTTTGGCCCTAAAGTCTGAACCAAAATTCCCCATAGGACATTCCGGAAGCGTTTCATTTGGCTGCTGGCCTGTCAACAAGTGTTGTGGACACCGAATAAATGCACAAATGATAAAGGTCTTTGTCGCTGCTGAGCAGCTGTGCGAAATGCTGCGATAGCTTTGCTCGCTCTTGAATTTATTGTACTGCGGGGCAGTGGTGGAGAATCAGCTTCGATGTTGGTGGTACGTACTTGGCATTGAAATTTTAAAAACTGTCATTCATCGACTGTCATAAGTATTTTCATGATTGATTGATTGATTCATTGCTGACTTAACTGAACCCTAGAAATTTCTATCGTTTTTCTTTTGGATAAGTTTTCTTAAAAAACACATTCTTGTATTCTTGATATTACTATGGTTGCTAACGAAACTATTCGTAAACTTGTGAAGATATGTAAGACTGACGGAAGAAAATGATCTTTACAAAATTTAAGGAAACTATATCTACTTGGCGAAGAAATGTACTGGTAACTTTTGAGCCTTGTCAAAAATTGAAGCGGTTTATTTTGGTACAGCCGAAAATTGCCTTCGATGACTGGAGATAGGTATGCTGTACATAGAAATCAATACTGGATATTCTTTGTGTTAGTTAATGATTATCAGAGTATTTTTGTGAGATGTCCACGTATTTCATATCTCTTATTATATCGAAGAGAATATACCCTCCTCAAAGAAAACATCTATTTATTGGTGTCAGACAATAACAACGTCGACGGTAACCGAAATGATATCTCACACACTTCATTATCGATATAGATAATAATTTGCGCATCACATGTAGGATCAGTATGGGTCAATGTATATAGTAGTTATTGCCATCAAACGAAAATATAGTTATGGATAAAATGGCTATACGTTGCATATTAAGTTTCAGTTGAATGGTAACGTAGTATAAATGAGTTTGAGCTTTGGTCTACTGTTTGTTGAAGAGCGACTCTAACTCCTGCTACTGTGTTTTCCTTTCGATGTCAGTTGAAGTGCGGCAAAAAGATGAACATATTTGTATAATGCATACGAGTGGCAAGCTTTCGTTAATGTGTGTGTCAGTGTCGGGCTTCCGGTCGAGTCTTAAGACTAAAACGCAGGGTTGGATAGACAAGGTCCGACCCCTCAGGCCTGGTCAGTGTCTGACTCCTCTGAGGTCAAATTTCTCCTATAAAAATAATGACCATTTTCACCAAACGCTGACTCGGCCCCTGAGCTATGTTAGATCCCTGCGAGTGGCCTCCCAAAATGCCCCGACTATTGGCACTTGAACGAGACGAACTTGACAAGACTGGTAAAAAAAAGCCCCTGGGTCAGTTTCGTACAACCCTCCGAATTCTTCACTGCTCCCTTGGCGGGAGTGTCAGTGCCCGCCTCTGGTTGCAGTTTCATACCAGGACGAGTAATGAAAATTATATCAATACTTAAGATTTTGGGTTCACTTGTTCACAACACCAATTGGGGTATAGAATGGCCCATAGGGTTAGGCTTATCCGTCGTATGTTATGGGGAGCAGCTCTCCCAGGGGACCCCATATGTTACCTTGGCCAGGTCTAAGGGACGTCTCTTCTTCGTGCCCTCTTAGCTGCCTTCCATTTCAAGCTCCTGCTTAACACTTTCTTGTTCTGTTTTCCCTCCGCTTTCTGTTCTCGTGCGCGTTGGTCTTGTTAGGGAACACCTTAGTGCATGGCTTCCACCTTTCCGTCAACATACTTGTGTCTATTATTACCTCCGCCAAGGAAGTTATGTTTTCGTCATGTTTGTCTGTCACCAAGATAACTCAAAAAGTTATGAACCGATTTGGACGAAATTTTCAGGGATTGTTAGGTGTGTTATGAGGAACAGATGATTAACTTTTGGTGAAGATATGTCCATCCCTTTGTTTGTCTGCATCATTTTTCTCAATGCCATAACTCAAAAAGTTGTGGATGGATTTTTATGAAATTAACACGAGTTGTTAGGTGTATAACAAAGAGTAAATGACCAAATTTTGGTAATGATCCGCTTGTTCGTTTGTTTGTCACTGTACTTAATTTTATGCTTGTTAGCACAATAACTCAAAAAATAATGAATGGATATTTATAGGGGTTATTAGTAATGTTAAAAGACATAGGCCTAAATGATTAAATTTTGGTGCAGATTGGTTTGTTCGTTTGTATGTTTGACTCATGTTTGTCATAACGTTTGTTAGCAGTTAAACTAAAAAAAAAGTTATGAACGGATCTTCATGAAAATTGCACAAGCTGTTATTACTATCAAAAGGCGCAAATGATTAGATTTTGGAGTTTATACAAAGAAAATTATGGTTGCAGAGCCAATTTGAATTTTTTGCTACCGTTGCCTCGCTTGGCGGAGGTATGCGTTCTCAGAGTGCTCTAGTTTATCATTGTTAGATCGCCTTTCACTTAGAGAGAGAAAATTGAACTTTTCAATATTAATAGTAATGACGCAACACAACATCACACATCCAGAATTGGAACTCGTCTTTTTATTTCCAAGAAAGTTAGCCATGTAATTTCAACAATTAGCTAATAAAACTTTTTGCTTTGAGGACTACCAAAGGAATCACCATCGGGAATCAAGATTGTTATCTCTGCAGAGTTGCTGAGCGGATGGCGAGTTATTCGTGGATGAATAAATGGATATCTCTCTTGTGTAGGTAATTCATAGAAGGTTGGCTCTAATTGAAGGTTTTCAGTTTTCGTACAAAGGTGTTTCTGTGTGTAGGCTAGGTCGTTGCGGAATTTTCTGCCAAGCGTGCGGAACACTAGGTACCTACTGTAGTTTTTCTAGAAATAGGTTCAACCGTTGGAAATTTGATTTTCAAGGTATAAATAGTACCCAAGCGGCCACAATCATTGTTAAAAATGACCGTTACTGATAACTAACTGTCCATCAGAGCTTGGTGTTGTTATTCGCTGCCCTCTAATCATTGATAGGTTTTCTAATTCAGAATGTCTCTAACAGTGATCGTGGCCACGTTGATATTTCTTATCTTACGATTTGTGATGCGTGGCCAGTTGCTCGAGTGCTGGGCTTGTACGTTTTAGTTCTTGAGTTCGCTTCACCGCCTGGCGGGTGGACTCATGCATGCTCGGTTTACAGCATCAGCGTTCCTGACATTCTCTCTCCATCGCGGAGGCATTGACTTAAACCAGAGATTGGAATGATCGGGAAGTCGCCGTTGTCCCACAAGCTTTCCGTGTTTTTCGCCATAGCTCTCACAGTTGTAGTCGACTGCAGCCGTACACTCCTTGGGGCCGAGTGAGCATCTCTCGGCAGCACGAATAAGTACATGTGGATTTGAGTGTACGGACAAGCTGACTTTACTTTTATAACCTATGGAGTGACATTATGATGTACATGCTCCTCCCATGCTTTTTTCACCATGCAGGGTGTAGATATAGCGTCTTCAAGGCTTTCAAGTTTCGCTATACACCCTGCCATGGGCTTACTCAAGGTATTTACAGCAGAGGTCGTTGCACATTACCGCGAATTTTATATCGAAGTTAATTTGTATATAGGTAGGCTTCCTTCGCTCCTCAGTTTTCCAATGAAGTCGAGACTGTAATGACAGCAAACGCCCTATCGCACGGGATGCAAGTCCTATCGCTGTCCTTCCTTGTGCTGCTCAAGTTTTTCTTTTGTCTCCCTATAATGCTTGTTGCATGCTAACCCATTTCCTTCCTATCCGTCAGGATTACATTGCATCGGTTAGGGGAGTTGCGGACGAGACGAATTGCAAGAGCACCGTCTTGTTATGTCCTCCCGTTCACGGGAATATCCTGGCGGACGCATCTACATCTGGCCGCAGTGCCTGTTGATGATGTTAGTTTCTAAGGAGATCCTCTATACTTCCCCTTCTGTTCCTTGGGGGTATATTGTGGCGGGCCTTTTCCCTGCCACAATATATTTCAGCCTCACGCACCCAAGCGTCGCAAGTGCCTTTTCCGCAAATGTTTCGGCTTGCCGCAGTTCCTGCTGACGAGGTTAGTTTTGTAAAGTTAGGTAGGCCCTCAATACTGCCCCTTCTGTTCCGCGAGGTGGGCCGTCGATCGAGATGGCCAACCTTTACCCGCGGGACTCCGACTTTCGCCCCTGCTGAGGGCCATAGAAGGGGCCCGCCGCACGGGTGTTTCTTTTTTCTGTCTTCCTCTCTTTTCATTTCTTGCCCAGTGCATAGTGTCTAGCAATCAGGACTTTCAAAATTCCCTGAATTTTTCCTGATTCTCCTTAAAGCTTCCTGAGTATTAGATTGTCGATTTTCCTCTCAAATAATGTGATTTCCAATGGGGTATGGGCTGAAACAGTTACAAATCAGTGTTCAAATCACCCTCACAATATTAGTATTTGCTTCAAATAGAGCTAGACAGTCATCTATCTTTCCCCGACACTGCAGAACAAATAATACGCATATGGTTCAGGCTCTGGGGGAACGCCACATTCACAAAGATAACCCCACAAAATGAACACCCTCCACTGCCCTGCAGAAAATCCCTGAGTTTTCCCTGTATTCCAGACTACGAAACACCCTGCCGGTGCCGCCGCGGCTGACCGAATTCGATCAGCCAAGCCGTGTCGGGGTGGAGATGCGCGTGCTTTGTAAATTAGAGACACAGAACTCACTTATGTGAGTTCGCCGTCACTTAGACCTTTCGGCGGAAATGCTAAGATAAAATACAGTATTTGACCTTCAGTGCGATGCGGCTTTGAATCGCTGCGCTGGCAAACCCCATCACTAACCTTGAACCTGTTCCATGGGGATGGTCAGCGAAGGTGGTCTACGATATTTGATGCGTGGAGCTCGAGCCTGCTTGCCTGTGGGTGGCCACAGATGGGGTCGTCCACACGAGTGCCACTTTCTTTTGCTTCTTTTCATTTTTAGTCACTTAGTAATGCTCTGCGCCTTATTTCCCAGACACTAGTAGCGCTATCTCAAAATTTTGAGATACAATTCTCAGAAGTTGAGTTTGCTGTCAAATCCAGACAGTGTGACAAAAATGTAGATATAAAACATTCATCCTTTGGCGCGTTGCGGCTTTTTTATGGGGGGGGGCAGGAAACAATCATAATACAGTGATTCTCTTCGCCTTGTTTTCATTGAGCTGTAGCTACTGTTCATTGTCTTCTGCCTGAACAAGCGCACTATCCTCTTGTTAAGCAACAATACTTGCTTTGGTCAGTTTGCCCTCTAGTATGCAACAGGCAATGTTGCCAAGATGAAATTGTTTTGATGTTATGTAGTTTTAATTGTTTAATATAGTAGAAAGATTCTAAATAAGTTTTTGATGCATTTATTATGTATATTCTTTACTTTATTCTATAGATTTGTGGAGACAAGTATCCTTTCTGATCGCAGCTTGCTGTAGCACAGCAACGCGCGGCTGTATAGAGAACAGGGTTGTGCCTCTTGCGTGTGTCCACATGACTGTCCCGGTTAATTAAGTATGAGTGAGCCTTGACGAGGGGTGGTTGCATTCTGTCTGCATGATGGTTCCTGCCGAGACCACAGCTATCGAGTTTCATGTCCTGCGATTATTGAATATTTAGAGTTTTTTAGTTTGATAAACTGACCTTCAGTTGCTGCGCAATACAAGTTCATCTACCGAAATATTCAACTTCTGTTAACTTGCCTGTTCGCTAGTGCAACGAAGAATATTGGGCATATATACTTAAAGAGTTAAAATAGTAAGCAAATGTAACATTACTCGCTCTTTTCGGGGAAGGCATAGCCTAGACCAAACGATGTTGACTGCAAAATCGTATTTACCAATAGGGCTGATGGCAAATTGATTAAACTTCAACGAAATCTCATCCATTTAGCAGAGCCACCTCAAACAAAAGTAAACTGTTCACGGCGATGCAAAAAATGTTTTTATCTGCAAGAAACAGAGAATCATAGCTAGATATCAACTGTGGATGACGATAATTGAATCTTAGGGCACCAGTATGTCCTAAAATGTGTTAAAATGAATTTTGCAGTTTACCATTGGCCATTGCTCAGTTATGCGTTCTTCTTTCCTTGCGTTTCCACTAACAGTTTACATATTTATTACAGGTCGCTGTGTTGACTGGGAAAGATTATATCGAGTTTTTATTAATTGTTCATTAGCCCCATATGCAAGGAATGGACCATTAGATATTGTAAAGTCTATGGTGAAAGTTAATAAATTTGGTTTAATGTTTCTGCAGTATCTTCTCGCTACTTTTCGCTAAAAATTCAATTTTTTTTCCTATAGCTCTCGCGAATGAATGTGAATTGATTTTTCATTTCCATCAGCCGAAGGAAACTGTAGATACCTTGTTTATTTTTTAAATGTGATGAGTCTTTGTGAATAGTGAACAATGCATCAGCAGGCGCGCGTCTGCTTTGCGTCACGCATGAGCTCATGAGTTGTGCAGCAAAAAGTCCCTTGTAAAAGGAGCAGCGGCAGGAGATTGCTGTATTAGGAAAGTGCACAAATCCACTTCATCCCAACAAGTGATAAATGTTACGCTGGTGATTGCATGGACTTTATATTCCTTTGAACAGTGGACTTTATTACCGGGATTACTGATGTAGGTGTAGTATGTATGCATTGTTTTTGTTTTGATTTGTGTTACGTTATTTGTAGAGTTTTTTGCTTAGGGATAAGAACTTAATTTCAGAGTTGAGAAACCCAGCAGTGTTTCCGTCGGATTTTGCAGAAAGAACCCACCAGCCGCATGGGCACACAGCGCTGTGTTTATAAGGCTATAGTATAAT
>LQNS02278160.1:21388055-21404936 GCA_001587735.2 Parhyale hawaiensis
TATTGCTCCAACCGTTGGAAAAGGAACATTGACACGTTCTGCTATTACTCTATAAGTTAATCCCTCACTACAAAGTTGAATTATCCGTTTACGAGTAGCTTCAGGGATTTCTTTAACTTTGGGCATTGTAGTGAGAGTGTGTGCGACTTCAACGAGGTCTAGAGAGTTAATGAATGCTCCGGCTGTGGTTTGTTTACATTGCATTTGTTTTGAGACGTTTCTTGAACGTTCTAGAATAATTTCCAACTAATTTATTCGAATTATACTATTAAACATCAAAGATTCAACATCATATTGATTTTGGTCAAATACTTTTGTCCCTCATTACTTTTACTTGTGTTAAATTTTCTTGTTATAAGTGCACATTTCACTGTTCTGTTTTAATATTCTATTATATATATGTTATATGAACTTCCTGTATTAATTATCCTAAAGCAGACCCTGAATTTTTAAAAATACATAAAAAATAGAGTTGTGCATATACTTCTGTCTATGCACTGTTGGTAGGCTTCCTTCGCTCTCCAGTTTTCCAATGAAATCGAGACCAATGATAGCAAACGACCTATCGCACGCGGTGCAAGGTCTTACCGCTGTCCTTCATTGTGCTGCACAAGGTCTTTTTTTCTCCCTATAATGCTTGTTGCATGCTAACCCATTTCCTTCCTATCCGTCAGGATTACATTGCATCGGTTAGAGGAGTTGCGGACGAGACGAATTGCAAGAGCACCGTCTTGTTATGTCCTCCCGTTCACGGGAATATCCTGGCGGACCCATCTACATCTAGCCGCAGTGCCTGTTGATGATGTTAGTTTCTAAGGAGATCCTTTATACTTCTTCTTCTGTTCCTTGGGGGTCCTCGGGAGTATTTTGTGGCGGGCCCTTTCCCTGCCACAATATATTCCGGCCTCACGCACCCAAGGGTCGCAAGTGCCTTTTCCGCAGTTGTTTCGGCTTGCCGCAGTTCCTGCTGACGAGGTTAGTTTTGTAAAGTTATGTAGGGTCTCAATACTGCCCCTTCTGTTCCGCGAGGTGGGCCGTCGATCGAGGTGGCCAACCTTTACCTGCGGGACTCCTACTTTCGCCCCTGCGGAGAGGGCCATAGAAGGGGCCAGCCGCACGGCTGTTTCTTTTTTCTGTCTTCTTCTCTTTTCATTTCTTGCCCGGTGCATGGTGTCCAGCAATCAGGACTTTCAAAATTCCCTGAATTTTCCCTGACTTTGCTTAAATCTTCCTGAGTATCAGATTGTCGATTTTCCTCTCATATAATGTGATTTTCAATGGGGTATGGGCTGAAACAGTTACAAATCACCCTCACAATATTAGTATTTGCTTCAAATATAGCTAGACAGTCGTCTACCTTCCCCCGACACTGCAGAACAAATAATCCGCATATGGTTCAGGCTTTGGGGGAACGCCACATTCACAAAGATAACCCCACGAAATGAACACCATCCACTGCCCTGCAGAAAATCCCTGAGTTTTCCCTGTATTCCAGACTACGGAACACCCTGCCGGTGCCGTCGCGGCTGATCAAATTCGTTCAGCCAAGCCGTGGCGGGGTGGAGATGCGCGTGCTTTGTAAATTAAAGACACAGAACTCACTTATGTGAGTTCGCCGTCACTTAGACCTTTAGGCAGAAATGCTAAGATAAAATACAGTATTTGATCTTCAGTGCGATGCGGCTTTGAATCGCTGCGCTGGCAAACCCCATCACTAACCTTGAACCTGTTCCATGGGATGGTCAGCGAAGAAGGCGGTCGACGATATTTGATGCGTGGAGCTCGAGTCTGCTTGCCTGTGGGTGGCCACAGAAGGGGTCGTCCACACGAGTGCCACTTTCTTTTGCTTCTTTTCATTTTTAGTCACTTAGTAATGCTCTGCGCCTTATTTCCCAGACCCTAGCAGCGCTATGTCAAAATTTTGAGATACAACTCTCAGAAGTTGAGTTTGCTGTCAAATCCAGACCGTGTGACGGAAACACAGAGATAAAACATTCATCCTTTGGCGCGTTACGGCCTTTTTTATGGGGGAGGGCAGGAAACAATCCCAAATATAGCGATCCTCTTTGCCTTATTTTCATTGAGATGTAGCTACTGTTTATTGTCTTCTGCCTGCACCAGTGCACTATCCTCTTGTTAAGCACCAATACTTGCTTTGGTCAGTTTGCCCTCTAGTATGCAACAGGCAATGTTACTAAGATGAAATTATTGTTTTGACGTTATGTAGTTTTAATTGTTTAATATAGTAGGTAGAAAGATTCTAAATAAGTTTTTGATGCATTTATTATGTATATTCTTTACTTTATTCTATAGATTGGTGGAGACTAGTATCCTTTCTGATCGCAGCTTGCTGTAGCACAGCAAACGCGCGGCTGTATAGAGAACAGGGCTGTGCCTCTTGCGTGCATCCACATGTCTGTCTCGGTTAATTAAGTATAATTGAGCACTGACGAGGGGAGGTTGAATATTGTCTGCATGATGATTCATGCCGTTGCAGGTTGCGTTTCTCCTAATAGTTGCTAGTTGCAGCGTTCCTGCAGAGACCACAGCTATCGAGTTTCATGTCCTGCGATTATTGAATTTTTGAGTTTTTTAGTTTGATAAACTGACCTTCAGTTGCTGCGCAATACCAGTTCATCTACCGAAATATTCAACTTCTGTTTACTTGCCTATTCGCTAGTGCAACGAAGAATGTGGGTCATATATACTTAAAAGAGTTAAATTAGTAAGCAAATGTAACATTACTCGCTCTTTTCGGGGAAGGCATAGCCTAGACCAAACGATGTTGACTGCAAAATCTTATTTACCAATAGGGTTGATGGCAAATTGATTAAACTTCAACGAAATCTCATCCATTTAGCAGAGCCACCTCAAAGAAAAGTAAACTGTTCACGGCGATGCAAAAAAATGTTTTTATCTGCTAGAAACAAAGAATCGTAGCTAGATATCAACTGTTGATGACGATAATTGAATCTTAGGGCACCAGTATGACCTAAAATTACTATTGGCCATTGCTCAGTTATGCGTTCTTCTTTCATTGCGTTTCCACTAACAGTTTACATTACATATTTATTACAGGTCGCTGTGTTGACTGGGAAAGATTATATCGAGGTTTTATCAATTGTTCATTAGCCCCATATGCGAGGAATGGACCATTAGATATTGTAAAGTCTATACTGAAAGTTAATAAATTTGGTTCAATGTTTCTGCAGTGTCTTCTCGCTACTTTTCATTAAAAATTCAATTTTTTTCCTACAGCTCTCGCGAATGTATGTGAATTGATTTTTCATTTCCATTAGCCGAAGAAAACTAGGTACCTTGTTTATTTTTTAAATGTGATGAGTCTTGGTGAATAGTGAACAATGCATCAGCAGGCGCGCGTCTGCTGTGCGTCACGCATGAGCTCGAGAGTTGCGCAGCAAAAAGTCCCTTGTAAAAGGAGCAGCGGCAGGAGATTGCTGTATTAGGAAAGTGCACAAATCCACTTCATCCCAACAAGGGATAAATGTTACGCTGGTGATTGCATGCACTTTATATTCCTTTGAACAGTGGACTTTATTACCGGGATTACTGATGTAGGTGTAGTATGTATGCATTGTTTTTGTTTTGTGTTACGTTATTTGTAGAGTTTTTTGCTTAGGCATAAGAACTTAATTTCAGAGTTGATTAAACCAGCAGTGTTTCCATCGGATTTTGCAAAAAGAACCCTCCAGCCGCATGGGCACACAGCACTGTGTTTATAAGGCTATAGTATAATTACAGTACAACTCCTCAAAAGAAACGAAACCAAAATTGGACCAAGTTTTAGGGATGCCACTGTACATGCATGTAGACATTAGGTCTCTGATGCGCTAGTAAAATTTTGTACTACTACTTCTGTACTTGCATGCAGTTGATGTTCCGATTGACGACATCTCAGCTGATGGAACTATGTTACAACAGCTGGACTCATGCAGTTTTCAACATGGGCTTTCTCTGAATTCCTCCCCGCTATTTCCATTTTTTCTTCATATTAAAGGCTACAAATATCAGGTAACGGAGGAAGTTTGTGCGGTTTTCATATGTGAAAACACAAGAATTATCTGGGTTACCCGATACTTTACGCTATTCACGAGACTTCCGTATCGTATGTCCAGTTTTTTTTTTCAGCGTCGGTAAACCTAGCAATAGTTGATGATTCACTGTGTGAACACATTGCTGTGTAGAGCGGCAAGTTTTAAGTTCTGTAATGGTGAAAGTGATCCCAGCTTGTTAACCTCAACTTTTGACTCGTTCATTTAAACGTCTTTGTCAAGACATTTGATGCACCGTGGAGTCCTGCAAAAGCCTTCATTCATTAACACCTAGTATTTTTTTTTTTATTGGTGGCGAAGTTTCACCAGGGAATACTCCCATACCTAGGTAAAGTACTTCGAGTGAAGTTCAGCAATATTGCTGGTGCACTTCAGCTGGTCATCTTACTGAATTTAACATCTCGAAATAATTCGCTGTTCTTGTTGATACCTCACAAATATTGGCTTTAACCGCCTCATGTAAATTATATTTGGACCTGTATTACGATGTAGTGTCACGGACTTGCTGCACGTTGCTCTACCAAGAATTGTGTACCGCAGCAACTGGTTAATTTTATATGCGAAACTTGTTAAGTTAATAGGGTAAGACTACCAGCACTTGTCCTAAGCTACTGCTATATTTCATCTGCCTTCTTTCATACCTACCGTACACGCTCTACGATGTAGAAAGTGCAGCATAGCTAGTTCAAATGCTATATTTCATCTGCCTTCTTTCATACCTACCGTACACGCTCTACGATGTAGAAGGTGCAGCATAGCTAGTTCAAAAACTATACGTTCTTGATTACATTGTACAGAGTATTTTTGTTCCATTTGATGCAAGCAAGCCTAAACCTCGCGTTCCGGATGGTTGTTGCTAACCAAAAAATTAGTGTTTAACAGTGTGGGCAATGCAGTGTATTATCGTATGTTATGGTAATTTTCTACATCACTGTATTGTGCTCACTACACCCGCTGCAGATGAATGTTGTTACAAAAACCGTGTTTTACAGCGTCTTAAGACTGGAAACTTCAAGACAAGCGACTATCAATTGTAGGATATTTGTTTCGGGACAGAGAGATAAGTGTATTTTTATCCTGAACAGCTGTACTTTTTGACCATAGCCCAAGTGTACCAAGTGTAATCGCCATTTTTGTGCCCCTTTTATGAAGGCAAGGTGACCATTACGGTGTTGTTTGGTGGCGGTGCCTGGCAACTCTGTACGAAACGACAGTCTTCTTGTCTTTCCAGGCGGCATGAATTTTGTGTTCTTTTCTATAACGCAAATGCACAGACACAACAGTGGCACATAATATATATATATATAAATTCTAGCGACTGCATTCTTTCCCAAGTCATAATATTCTTTTGTAAGCATATTATGCACTTTAGCTATACGTCGAGTCTTATATGTGCTTGTGAAGAAACAACGCAAAGCCGCCTGAACTCCATTCTTCCACTGCCGCGTGTCCGCTCTGGTCTAGGAAACAAAGACCAGACGAACCGTCTGTTTTCAGCTTCAATGACGAAAGACGACCGTCTGCAGCGGGCTTTTTGAAGACCTCGCGCTGTACAAACCTCCATAGCCATTCTAAACTTCGATGTTCAGCGCAAAGTTTAGGCTTGCATATCGTGAGACTCTTCAATTAGTGCAAATCACTAAAGTAGATTTCTTTTTTAACTTAAACCCTACCACTTGTTTTTCTCAACAGTCACTTTCATATTGTTTTCAACAAAGGACATTTTCTATTTTATTAAATGAAGCCAGAATTAATAATTCGTTTACTTTATTCCTATGCAAGGTAAGTAGTTTAGATGTTACATTTGCTCGCTAAAGCTCTGTCCATGACTTCATGGGGAGATCTGTGAGAAAACACATCCTGGGCAAGCGTGTCGGTGAAGTCCATCTCTACATCACGAGCTGTGAGGGCGTCACTCATCGCATTAGAACTAGGCAGGACTCCTCGCAGGTGACCAATGCCTGGGAAGCTTGCCTGAAAAAAGCAGACACAACACTTGAATAATAAACAGGAACATATGGGAAACACCATGCACCAAATCTGATGAGAGCTCAATGAAATATTTGCGCCAACTTTAATTATTATTGCATCGTTCAGAGTCCCCATCTCCATAAAAAAAAGTGATCTAACAGAGGAAGAAATGAGGGGCATAGCATGTGGATGGAAACGGGGAACCCACGTACGACGGTGTAACGACACAGAATCAACACACACAGGTATTTGCATAACTATTGCCGCATACAAGTAACTACAAGAAGTCTGCATGAGAAAATTGCACTAGTTTTCTACTTACGAGCTAATTACTGCATTTCCCACTATATCTCTTTATGAATAGCATAAACCTCATCTATTCTCTATAAGATCTTCTACTCTCACCAAGATCACCTTGGTAAAACATTACATGAGATAAAAGGAACAAATCACACGTCCAAGTACAAAACCAAAAAGGAAATGTGTCTATAATATACTATGAGGAACCTTTCCCATTAATTCGGGCAACTTATTCTAATTGAAGAATTTATTTCGCTGTTGTATCGTGCTCCTTTCGGCTATGGCGGGAAAATCCATAACATAATAATTACTGCATTTACGCGCAATTGATAGCTATAGTAAGGTGGGGTAAGACACGACGCTCCCTCACACCGTGCACGGTACACTGCGAACTGGCTTGCGGATAGAGGATTCAAATCAAAAAGGATTATGACCTGGCAAGCAAACAGCCACGATTTAAATCAAATTGAGAACCTCTGGGCAATGATCAAAAGGAAGGTCTGTGGAGGTGGTCGGCAGTTTTCGAGCAAAGTAAGCCAGTGGAATGCAGTAAATACAGCAGCAGATTCTATTTCACCATCTGAAATATCAAACCTGACAAAGTTCGTTGATAATCGCCGAAAAAAAATAATGTAAAATGGAGGTTGCAAGTTCAAACTTAACTTATGTTTACCACTACTGAACATTTATTTCAGTGTTTCTTGAATTGTTTTTGGTTATAACTTCTTGGTTTTGGACGTTTAATAATATTCCTGTTCACTTGTATTCATTTCCTCTTTCTGACGTTTTTATTAGCTCGTTGCATAATCTGAGGTAACAGTAAAAAACTCGTAAAGAAGCGAATTGCATGATAAACTTGACCAATGGCTAAATATTTATTTTACAAGTGCTGTTTATATTGGATACATAGCCATACATTTAGTTAATATTGAAATTTCAAAGTTACACACTCGTCTTCAAAAATTAAGTAAAAAAAAATTCTATTTGCATAATCAGAGGTAACGTACTGTATATTGCGGCAGGGAAAGGGCCCGCCAGAATATACCCCTGAGGGCGCTTGTGTTCATTTTCGGACTGAACGCGTTATTACAATGAGGGAAGTGTGAAGTGGCCCTTAGTTTCTTAACATAATTTTCAGACGTTAGATTTCTGCGGCTATCATCGTTGTAATCTGGAGACATGTGCTTTTTATACTGCATATTGCCATTGCAGTTACAATCGCCACCATTTACGTAAAGTTTTAAGAAAAACGGAGGCGTTACATACCATAGTAGTCAACAGATAATCGGGAAAACTGGACTGTAAATTGCTTTGAATTGCTCCAAAGCTACGAAAAAGATTCACCTAGACGCATCTCGCTCTCCAGGCAACTTTTTCTTCTCTGCATTGGTCACTATAGGGCTGACGTAACTGTCTGTAGTAATGAATTGTGTCCAACATGCTGGATAATTTCGTGCGATTTTGTTGGCGAACAGACCAGGTTCCTCTTGAAGCATTGTGTTTTGCGCGATTTACTACCCTGCGAACAAAGTAGGCTCTCCCTGAAGTATTTTATTCCTCTCGCGCAAATCGAATCAATCAGGCGTTCAATGACGTTTTCTTTTTTCTCTGACATTTTACAAGCCTTAAGCTTTTTTGAGTTCTAATTCACTGCAAATTTGTCGAGAAATATGACACGTCATTGCACTAGTGACACTTCTGTCGAAAACTGAGTTGACGGAAAACATTTTATCGACGTTTTGTGGTTACGCAGTTGTGTTTAAGACTAAAAATTAAATGTCCAAACACTTTGCTTTACGTAGGCTATGGGGATCATAAACTGTCGAAGAACCCCACCTAAAAATTTATTTACCTGACAAAACCTCGAAAGCAATCCCGAGTGGTAAATAAAAGTGTGAAAATCTCAACCCCAATTCAGTTGGCAGTACCGTATGCGTTTTGCTCAAGAAAGCATAAACGTAGTACCTGCGTTTAAAATCATAGTTGCGTTGATACTAGAGTTAAGATAAGTTATTATTAGTGACAAAAATTGCAGTTTCTTTGACTCAAGGTGCGTGGGCAACTGAGTTCTGCTGCACATCTTAGCTTATAAATTATACGTTCCTCGGCGGCCGCACCAAACCTCACTGCTTGGATCGCACTTTATTCTGGGTGCGGTGGTAATCTTAGGAGAATATAACTATGTACTACGACTACTACTAGCTAGGTAACACAAATCTGCCTAACGGCAACGTTTGATTTTTTCTCAACTAATTACGCAATTCGAATATACTATAAAAAATTCATGCTTTATTTTATGTATCTACACAGTATCTATCGAGCCTTTTTGAAATGGCTATATAAAAAACTAGTTTCTCTTTGCAATTAAGGTATATATTACAATATAAGATTACTTATTAGTTAACGTTATAAAGCATAAGCTTGTCAACCTAGTGATAAAATGTGTTGATGCAGAATTTGATACACGGTCCAATTAACCCCATTTATATGGTCTCATTCACTCTGGAAATGTACAACTGGGTGGGATGAATAGGGAAAAATTAAAACAACTTCTTAAGCTTCATCCAGGCTACCGCTCATAAGTGCGAAAAACGCTTGTGCAATTTCGCAGTACGCAGTGAAAATCTCGCAGCAGTGTCCACACTGTCGCACGGTGCATTGCAGCGTACAGCGACTCCTGACAATTTATTAGGCCCCGTCCAGACTACCGCCAAAATCTGTCCACACTATAGCGTTTTCGCTGATCGCAGCGAATTTTCGTCGTCAAATCGAAGCTTTGAGCGTTTTCGCGAGCGTCCAACTGGCTGGATATTTTCGCGCGATTTCGGTGGCGAATAAAGCAGAGTCACCCTGAGGAATTTTGTTCCTCTCACGCAATACGAATAAATTGGGCGTTACATGAGATTATTTAGCTTCTTTATAGACATTTTAGAAGCTTTAAGCTTCTCTGAGTTCTCATTCACTACAAATTTGACGAGAAATATGAAACTTCACTGCAGTAGTGACACTTGTGACGAAAACTGAGTTGACGGTAAACATTTTATCGTTTTGTGGTTACACAGTTGTGTCTATGAGACAAAATAATATGTCCGAACATTTTGCGCTACGTATGGGGAACATAAATTGTCTAGGAACTCCCGTTAAAAATTTATTTTCTTGAAAACCTCGAAAACAATACCGAATACCTAGTAAAGAAAAGTGTGAAAATGTCAACTCAAGCTCAGTTGGCAGTATGCGTTTTGCTGAAGAACGCATACAAGTAGACTAGTACCTATCTGCACTTAGAATCATTGATTATTCATAGTTTTGTCGAAACAAGTGAATTAAGTTATTAATAGTGACAAAAACTGCATCGTCTTCGGGCCAAAGAGCGTGAGTAGCAGAGTTTTGCTGAACATCTGCGTTTAATAGCCAAGCGTCGCTACAATTGACCGTGCGACAGTGTGGACACTGCTGCGTGATTTTCGCTGATTTCTGCGACATCGCTAAAGCGTAGTGTGGACGAGGCTTCAAGATACGTCCACACTACCGTTCATATGTGCGAAAAACGCTTCAGCGATTTCGCAGAACGCAGCAAAAATCTCGCAGCAGCGTCCACACCAGGAAGCAAGGAGCGCAACGGGAGGACTCACGAGAAATTAGCATAAAAAAATTGACGTCATCATCGACGAATGGCTGAGCAATCCAGGAGTATTTTAACTCAGAAGGTTAATACTAAAAAAAAAGTTATGGACGGATTTAGACGAAATTTACAGGGATTGTTAGGTATGTTAGGAGCAGAGCTGGGCAGTATCTAGATACTTTGTATCTAAATACTTTTTGTGTACCTAAATGCAGTATCTAGATACTTTTATAAACGTGGTATCTAAATGCAGTATCTAGATACATTTTACCTGTATCTAGGTTTTAACTGTAAGCAGATTTTCAAACAAAATATCTAGATACTTTTTTAGATACTTTTAAATAATAGCTCCATTCAGTCAAAATTTGATAGATGTCAAATCGATGCTATTTTTTTTATTCAAAAAGATGGTAGAAAATAGAATTATAGAAAAACGTACCCGATTAGAATATATTCATCATTAACGAGAACTTACAGTGGTACAAACACAGTCAATTGACAATTGTTCTGAGTTATGTACAGTCATGACAAATGAACATAGTTATTGGCCCGGTGAAATAAAACACACATATTGTATTTTTCGCACTGGAAGGAAAGTCAATCACATACAAGTATATCATATGTATATATTTCCACCTATTCTCTCCAGTGCAACAACCAAAATTTTGAAAATCGCTGTAACAAAAAAGTAGTGAGCAGCAGTGTGAGAATTGCACGTTCAAAATTATTGACACGGTGTATTCAAGCTGTGTATACTGTGTAATTCTACTTTGAAGTCTTCCTACGTATATTTATTGTTCGAACTTTGTATTCAAATGACGTTTTCATAGTAAGTTTGATATAATACTATTTCAGATACCTAATTGTGACAGTAATTTCATAGAAATAAGAGGTTATTGTGATGATGAACGCTAAAGAACACGTTCAAGACATCAGGAAGCATGTTCTATCTTGTCATGTTAAGAAGGAAGGCTATGATAAGATTTCCAAAAGGTTAAGCATTCCAAAGTCAACTGTTCGAGCTATTCTAAAGAAGCATGCCCAACACGATCGTGTCAGAGACAAGATAGGACGCGGATGAAAAGCGTTGTGTCTGAGATAGTTGCGCTAAGGTTTGTTAGATATTCCAACCAATACCCAAGGGCCACTGCAAAGGACATATTGTAGATGCTCAGTGTGACCCCGGAGCTAGTATATCTGGACACACAGTTGAAAGAAATTTCAAGATAGCTGGATTAGATTAGATAGGCGGCAGTAGACGAACCAATAGGCCCATTCCCAACGAGATACCGGAACTTGCGCCCCGGCCCTCTATGAACTATTGCCATTACGTCAGTAGGATATAGATGACTAAAAGAAAAGGGGGAAGTAACTCAGTCAAAGAGATGATCATGCATGCACCGAAGCACGACCTATTGCCGATGATATGCGGAGCTTAAAGACGTCTATCAGTGTAGTTGGGGCGGAAGAGAGAAGAATATGGATTAAGGTGGCCTCTGAAGCTTTGGTCGTTAAGAGTTTGCCACCCCTGGAGGAGGAATTCTTAACTGTGGAGGATGTCTCTCCCAATGTTTGTCAAGACGATTTTTAAGCGCAGTGACTGTCTCCGCACCGACAACGTCGGAGGGGAGTCTATTCCAGACGTTCATTACAAAATACGAAAAGAACTGCAGGCTTAAGGGTGTTCTTCAAGCTTTATACTTGCGTTTTTGACCGTTGTTTCGCAGGCAATCATTAATGTCTCTTTCAAAACGTACATATTGTCTCAGAAAGTTCTTGGGCAGAGCAAATTTACAATAACAAACAGTAGTTTCCGAAATCTTACATTACAGTAAGGTTTCATAAAACGAAAATACACGATCATATTCGAAATGGCCGCCCTTTGCAGCCACTCCATAGCGAAGCCTCTCCTTGAACTGAGCACAAGAGGCACGCACGGTTTCAGGAGTCATTTTGTCCAATGCAATGACGAGAGAAGCTTTGAATGCGGGAACACCTGTGTGATTGGTGCAGCAGGTCTTCGTCTCCAAAACGGACCATACATAATAGTCAATTGGGCTAAGATCTGATAATGACGGTAGCCAAACCTCTTCAGCCCAGAAACCCTTTGACAAGGTTTTGAATGACATTGGTGGTATGGGCTGGAGCTCCGTCTTACTGGAAAACACAGTCTTTGTTTTCAAACGCGTTTGTGATCCAGAGCACTAACCTAAGTCGGTAGAAGATGCAGATAAACCCTGGAATTCATTTTGACACCCTTTGCAAAGAAAATTAGAGAGGTGTTTTCTGTCCATCGCGAGTCACACCCGCACACACCATGTACATCAGTTTCTGTCTTTTTCCAACTACCCTGATTATTGGCCAATATTTTGTCCTTTTGGCGGTGGTGAGCTCTTTCCACCGTAAAAATTTTCTCATTCGTCCAGATGATGGGGCACTGCGTGCCAGCAGAGAAGTTGGTTTGCTTTCTGAAGAAGTTTCAGTCTTGTGGTTTCGAAGAGGAGTTGTTGTTGAACCTATTTTGCATGACTGGACCCCTATGTAAATTGTACAAAGTACTATTTTCATGTGTCCACGAACTTTGAGACCCATGTACATCGTTGAAGCCATTTAATTAAATACTTGAATGTTTCTATTAGTTGCCCCTGAGTCGCCTTGCCCGAGAGAGATCAGGCCCAGTTCTTTTGGGCGACATTCGAAAGGCTTGTTTCGCAGCTGAGGTATCAATGTCGTATCTCTGCGTTTGACTCTTTCCACGTTATTGATATCTTTACACAGATGTGACGACCAGAACTGAACAGGAAATTCTAAATGTGAGCGCACTAATAGTGGTGATGAATCCCAGTACTCTGCTTGCCATTTTCACACTCTTGTCAACTTATTGACTGTGTTGTAGTTTGTAATAGTTATTCCGAAGTCATATTTTTGGGTGACAGCTGCCATTTCTGTCCCGTTCATTTTCACCTGGGTTGAAGGGTTCTCCGGCCTTACGTGCATTAGCGAACAATTATCAACATTAAAGCTCATCTGCTGCGTTGTGCTCCATTCCATGAGGTGGTTCTTGGTGGAGCTCAGCTCTTTTCGTGACGGAATAACCAAGTTTTATATCATCCACAGATTTCCTGATTTTACTATGGATATGAAGATCTAGATCATTGATGTACATTATGAACACGAGTGGGTCAAGCATGCCACCTTGTGGAACACCTGATGATACCTGCGTCCAGTCGCTCGTCTCTCCTTCAAGCGTCACTCGCTGCTGCGTACCCGTAAGCCATGTTCGGATCCAAAGTATATAGCTACAGTAGTCTCCCTGGATGCCATAGGATTGAGTTTGCAAAACGTCACTTCGACGAAAGTTTGGCCTTCTGGAAGCAAGTTTTATGGTCGGACGAAGCAAAAACTGAGTTCTTTGGTTATAATAGTGTTTCACACGTTCACAGGAAATCTAGCGAAGTCTTTTTGCCTTAGTACCGTACCAACAGTAAAGTACAGTGGCGGAGGTTTGATGTTTTGTGGACGTTTTGCTGCAACAGGACCAGAATGCCTTCTGAAGGTCAACATTATTATAAAAAAGGATTATGTAGATATTTTGAAAAATAACTTGAAAGAATCATCAAAGGAACTGTCACTCAGTCAAGCTAATTTGCCTAGGGAGTGGCTGTAGAACAATTCACTATAGTCTATAGGGTGTTGTGTAATTTGGTGCACATATTTTAACCATACGTAGAAAAACGCAAACTATAACGATTTTCACGAACGACAACAACCTCAAAATTCCTCCGTTTTCGAAAAATCATGACTTGAAATAGGCTTACAATGCAGCCATTGAGTAAAATCTAACTTCCTAGGCAGGCTACTGGGGCACGCTTTAGAAGAAGAATCTAAAAGTATTAGATCCTTCTTTTGGTACGCAGAAACGCGTGCCAGCAGCCTGCTTCAGAAGTTATATTTTCTTCGATGGCTGTACTCTACGCCTATTCGTAGGGGAAACCTTCATGTACCTATTTCAGGTCGTCATTTTTCGAAAACGAAGGGGTGTTGAGGTTTTTATCACTATTGAAAATCGTCTTATTGTGCGTTTTTCTATGTATGGTTAAAATATGTGGATCGAATTACACAACACACTGTATAATAATATACAGTTGTGGGTCGCTCCGCGCTCACTTGCTTGCTCTTTATGTTGGCCCTTTCCTCTGTCACGCAGTTGAGGATCAATATAGAAGACAATTCATTAACAGAAAAACAAGTTGAGATGCCATAAAATTTCAGCCCTGCAGCAACCGTGACAAATATAGCTTCTGAAATATATGGTCAAAAGTGGAAATACTGCTTTTCCTGAAGCTCGCTTCGCTCTCCAAACTAGTTCGGTACTTCTTGATATGACGATGATGATTCTTCTTCCGAGTGTGGTAGATGAAAAGCGGTCCTTTTGATAGAGTTTTTGATCCTGTTGGGTATGAGCTAGGCCTCTATCGCATATTTTGTAGCTGAATTTCTTCATAGCAGTTCGAGAGGCTCAGTCTTGGTTGAAGTGTTTGCTCCCATTGGGCATAATCCATTTCGCTTATGCTTTCTTTAGCTGAATCTCTTCGTATCACTTCAAACTTCACGCTTTACAGACGCTTTTTCATATCTGAACTATACTTTCTTAGTGCTGCTCACCGTTTGACCAATTCCAAACTATATCCGCGCCTTATCTTGCAGGGGGATTATTTGGCTCTCTCAAAACTCATGACTGTACGACTTGCGTGTCATTAATTGAAAATCACGCCTGCCGGTATGAGACCTATCTCACGGCAAAACCTATACTGGGAACAAGAACAATAAAAAGCTTATTCACAAAGCTATAGCCGTTATTTTTTACGGCAGCACTCTCTAGTGATGTTAATGTTTTAGAGTGACTTTCCCAGAGTCCAGACTTTAAGGCAATAGGGAATCTATGGAGAATATTGAAGTTGAAAGAACTGGAGGAAAATCAAATACATATGATTGTATGTACGGACTTTTATTCCAACCTCCTACACATGATTTAAAGGATAATGTGGGCGTTTTATTGCACCGTGCGGGAGTCCGTGCCAATAAATATGCCCATGACTGTAACTACTAGTTGACCTGTAATTCGCATAAATCTGAACATGACAATAGATGTCTCACAGAGTGCTGAGGCCTGTTGTAAAATGCAAACCATATGGAGTTTCAAATCTAATGAATGCTGCTGTAAATAGAGAAGTATCTAGTATTGTATCTATAGATACATTGAAGTATCTATTTAGACACATTTTTAGGGTGAAGTCTATCTAGTATCTAGATAGATTTTAGAGTATCTATGCCCAGCTCTGCTGAGGAGGAACAGATATTTAACTTTTGGTGAAGATCCATCCATCCCTTTGTTTGCCTCATTTTCCTCACTGTTAGAACTCAGAAAGTTATGGACGGATTTTTATGAAATTTTCATGAGTTGTTAGGTATATCATCTAGAGTAAACATCCAAATTTTTGCAATGACTTGTGGGTTCGTTCGTGTGAGTGTCACTATGCTTGATTTTATGCTTGTTAGCACAATAACTCAAAAAGTTTGAATGGATCTTTATCAATTTCACAGGAGTTGTTGGTAATGTTAAAAGACATAAATGATTAAATCTTGGTGAAGATTGGTTGGTTTGTTTGTATGTTTAACTTATGTTTGTCATAATGTTCGTTAGTAGCATAACTCAAAGTTATCGACAGATCTTCAAAAAAATAAAGGCACTCTTAATACTATTAAAAGGTTCATATGATTTTATTTTGGAATTGATGCAAAGAAAATCATGGTTTCAGAGTCAATTGGAATTTTTCGTTGCCATTGCCTTACTTGGTGGAGGTATACACTCTCAGAGTGCTCAGTTCCCCATCTAATACTGAAGAAAAAATTTCTGTCAAGAATCCTCAACATCCTGAGGCCATACACAGGTAATAGGACACACTCCGCTCACAAACGCTCAGCTTTTGAGATATTTGACTCCGAAGCTACCTCTGCTATCCTATGGGAGAAAATACCCGGCGGCTCCAGAATGACCTAAGCTGTGTTAACCTAACCTAAAAACCCATTAAAAAGGCTTTCTAACCAACATTGCTATTGTTGGGTAGCTTCCACATAAGAAAACAATGGAAACTTCAAAGTCAAACATCTTAAAAACCAAGCATCTGTGAGTAAAATGTCATTCGTGTAAAACGTTTCTAAATGCGTCCTATCACCCATAAGGAACAACTATTATTTAATAGGTTTGTGTAATAAACCTATCAAATAATAAGTTTGCTTGGAAATAGAGTTAGTTCGGCAATTGGGAAATTCCCCTATATGGCATCAAAACGCTGAAACTTCTCGTCCGAATTTTTTTTTTTCACTAGGTATTAGATGGGGGAAAAATAGAACTTCAAAGTTAAACATTTCTAAAGTAAGCATCTACCGAAAAAAAAAAAAACGGTTGCAATTCCTGAATTCAGGATGTGTCAATCCATAAAGAAACAAAACTCATATGCATCAACCCTACTGGACGAAAGGGTAAATATTAGCAGTATTTTCACATGATTAAGACATGTTAACATATTTTGGCATTTCTGTAATTTTGTTTGTATAAAAGTAAAGTAACGATAGTAAAGTACTGCTAAAAAGTAGCGGCGCTACATATGCTAGCGCTACAGCAAATATGTAGCGGTGCTAGCGCTACAGCAAATATGTAGCGGTGCTAGCGCTACAGCAAATATGTAGCGGTGCTACTGCTACAAGCTTAAGGGGGTCGTCCCGGCGAAAATGGTCAGAAAGATCAATTTTCTGTTTTTTGCTCAAAAAGTGTCTTCAGGTATGGGGGCATTACGTCCCAAATTTTTAGGGGGCTAGCGGCACTAGAACCCCCCCAAAATGGGGGGGGGGGGG
>LQNS02278160.1:21458485-21479351 GCA_001587735.2 Parhyale hawaiensis
CTCGGTGATTACTTCAAGGTCCACACGCATTGATTCTGTTTGGAAGCACACTTGTTCGTGGGTGCCGCGTTTCTCTCAACTTGATACTTAATTTATTGCCCTTGCCTTTGCTCTCTTGTAACGCCTTAACAGCGGTCAGTGGGGCTTAAATTAACTGATATAATGAAATTATGTCTGTTGAGCTGCTAGATATCTGTCATTGCTTGCCTTAGCAAAGCTGTTATGTTTCACTAAACGGATGAGTCAAGCTAGCGACTAAAATACTCGTAGGAATCCACGACCCGCAGCAGAGCACAAGGCTCTCCAGGCGCAACTTTGACTGAGCCCCCAACAGACAATGCGGACACGCACAGTACCTACCGTCACCTAGACATCCTCACCTGCAATACGCTTCCGACGGCTCTCACTCCCTTGCATCTCTAGGAGGACCTTCTCTGCGGCTCAATTTTTCTCTTCTCACCCCTTTGACAATCTCCTTTCACTTCCCTGCTGAACCTCCATTGGACGAGGATCGCTATTAGGCCCTACAACAATAACACAAGAACGGATATTCTCGCTTTAGTTTCGCCACAGCACGTTGTAGCCAACACACGCTGCATCATATGTGTCCTAGCTGAGACTCAAGTACGAAATGTGTGCCTACACAACTGTAGGTTGTGCTGCTCTTCCAACGGTACCGAACGTAGTCTAAGCTAACGTAACAGATAGTTACTTGGACTGCTCTACTCTACCGGGTCCCCACAGATGTTACCTACTGCTTGCACTGCCCCGTGATATTCTTTGTTATTTGGTCCTCAGGTATTCAGTCGCTCGGAGCTGGAGATGATCGCTGATCTGTGCAAGAAGCACAACACCATTGCCATCATGGATGAGGTGTACGAGTGGATGACCTACACTGGAGAGCAGCATGTCCGAATGGGTGAGATTAGGGCGTCATATCGGTCACTAAATCCGTTTTTATATACGAACTGTTTGCATCGAAGGATATTTTGTCGTGTGCGGTATTAATGGTCACGGTTTAATTGTTATACTTATTAGGCTATGTGGAAAGACCGAGCCTTCACTGAAGAGATTACTCACCGAGTGGCTACTGTAGTAAAACAATGACTGTATGCCTTCACGGGTATATTCTGACGGGCCCTTTCCCTGTCTAACGAACTCAGGGGCAAACATTAGTGCCTTTTCCGCTGGAGATGTTGCAGCTAGCCGCAGTTCCTGCTGACGAAGTTAGTTTTGTAAAGTTAGGTAGGTCTTCTATGTTTCCCTTTACGTTCCGAGAGGTGGCCTATCGATCGAGATAGTCGACCTAGTCCGCGGGACTCCTCTACTCTTTCTCGTGTGAAAGGCCACGTAAGTGGTCATCCACTCGTGTGACTCTTTCTTTTCTTGGCGCTTTTTTCCCGCCAATAGTAGCGCACTGTACCAACCTTGAAACAAGTAGGTACAGAACTCACCTAGTGAGTTTGCCATCAAATTGAATTTCCGGCAAAAACGCCAAGTAAAACAGTATCACTGCTAATGTAGCACCTTCGTGCCAGCTGCTGCGGTGCTTAAGCTAGGACTCTTGATAATAATAATTATAATGACTGTGTAATAATTATGAAATTAGAAAAAAAAAATAATTTTCAGCAAAACTGCATTATCACTATAAGGCAGTGAGCTAGTAAGAGCCTTGTTGATCTCAGTTGTAACATAGACCATTTCAGCGACCCTGCCGGGCATGTGGGAGCGCACCATCACCATTGGATCCGCTGGTAAGACCTTCTCTGTCACGGGCTGGAAGATCGGCTGGAGCATCGCTCCTGCTAACTTGCTTGCCGGACCCAAAGTCGTCCACCAGCACTCGGTGTACACTTGCTCCACACCCATACAGGTGCGTGCACCGTCTGGCATTAGGTTCCAATAACTATATACCTGTATACTTTCTTTGTGCAAGGTTTTAAGTCATTCTAACGTAAGCTGAGCTACTGTACAAGGGTGCTGTCCTCCAGACTGATACAGTAAGAGCAACTACACCCCATAGGTTCCTTCAATTTTATACTCGTGTATATATATGTATACTTGTGATGATATATTCTGTTCTTATTATTACCCAGTTGAATCCATGCGCGTGTATCCGCAATGAAGACACTCTCGTGCTTGGGTTCCGCGCTTCTATAGACATACCGTACTATATATCCCTTCTTTCTTCCTCTCTCTGTTCGCCCCTGTCGGGAATATGGGACTAAACCCTACTCTATAGCTAACTAGAGAGCACTTTGAGAGCGCATACCTCCGCCAAGCAAGGCAATGGTAACGGAAAATTCTAATTGGTTCTGAAACCATGATTTTCGTCGTATCAACACCTTTATGCCTTTTGATTGTATTAACAATTCCAGTAATTTTCATGAAGGTCTGTTCATAACTTTTTGAGTTATGCTGTTAACAAACATTATGACAAACAGAAATCAAACACATAAACAAACCAACCGATCATCACCAAAATTTATTAATTTATATCTGTTAACATTACTAACAACTCCTATAAATTTCATAAAGATCCGTCCAATTCTTTTATAGTTATGGCCTTGAGAAAAATAGGCAGACAGATGAACGGATTTTCACCAAAAGTTAATCATCTGTTACTGTTATCATTCCTAACAATCCCTGTAAATTTCGTAAGGATCCGTTCATAACTTTTTCAGTAATTTTGGTGACAAAGAGTCAGACAAACACGACAAAAACATTACATCCTCGGCGGAGGTAATTATACTATACCCAATAATTCTGCGGGTTATATTAATTGATTCTAAGTGTAATAACTACGTTTGTGAGAATATAGGTATATGAATGTGTTGACAGGAAGCCATAGCGATGGGCTTCGAGGAAGAATTGGCTCGGCGAGACACTCCTGAGTGTTACTTCAGAGCTCTGCCCGCCGAGCTGGAGGGCAAGCGGGACAAGATTGCCTCCATTTTATCGGATGTTGGCCTGCATCCCATCATCCCCCAAGGCGGCTACTTCATCCTGGCGGACGTGAGGGACATCATGAGTAAGGTGGAGGTGGGGGGCGACCCCAACGAGCCGCGGGACTTCCGCTTCGTCAAGTGGCTGTCGAGGAACCGCAAGCTGCAGGGCATCCCTCCGTCTGCATTCTTCTCTGACGACCATAAGAGCATTGGCGAGAACTACATCAGGTTCTGCTTTATTAAGGTGGGATATTCGTCTTACTAAGGTATTTTCCATTGTCCCACTTTGTGCGAGATAATCTGATGAGATTAGTTTTAGCTTGCCTGGGACATCGTTGGGAACCTGTAACTGTGTTCCAAGTATTATGATAATTTTGCAGCGATTGCCCTTTGTAGAACCTTGAAGGAAGTTTATTCTTGTACAAAATAGCTACTGAAGGTTATAGTGCAACAAAAAAATGATCAAAATAGATCTTAATAATTTATTCTTCTCACTATCAAGTAATGCAGTAGCTACGTCATGCATTTGAAGCCTCTTTGCTATGCAGTGAAATACGTCGATGCGTCAGTCAAATGCTACTTCGGTGTGTGACCTACCTAACCTAACCGAGAGGGAGCGCGTGCTAAAGCAACAATAGCTACATCCAAGTGGGAGCAAAAGGCAGGGCCACAGTCAGGTAAAAGGAGTAGCTCAGGTCCAATGTAGTGGATGTGAGCTCCATGACGCCACACGACCTCTGTGCATCACGTCAGTAGGCACCACCACCCCACCCCCCCGGCTGGGGTCGCGGCCCCAGTAGCGGAGAACGCCTTCATGACGGTTGCAGAAAACGTTGCGCGCGTTGAAACCTACTTAGAGTTAACATGCATACCTAGTCTTTTCAGTAACTTGAATAACGATGCTTAAGAAGAGAATAGGGAATACCGGTATGGGTAATATTTAACCCAGAAACTGTGAAACCATCCTTACTTCGAACAGGAATGCTGTAAGTTCATGTGTTGATAAAATTTAAAATTCTTTCTTTACCTCTCGAAACATTCCAAATTCTTTATGTGCGTAGACTATACGCATACATGTTCAACCGGTTTTGACAAATATATCCAATATTAAAGACAACTAAGAAGTAGATAGTAATGAGTAATATTTATTACTTTTCACATCTCCGAATATTTAACTTTACATCTGTTTAGCTCCCAACTGTGACGTCATCGAGCTGCAATATCCACTCACAGTGAGATGCTTTGGTGACGTAGGGCAGCTGGACCACGCCCTTCTGTCACAATTTACCTAACCAAAGTAGCCCTAGTCCCTTTTTACTGTACTATGGCACAGCAGCAGACGACAGCCTACGGCTCTGCTTTGAATGCAGTGGGTTGAGAACTTGGCAGAAGTCGACTGGTAACGTTCCGTAAGGAGTGCGATAGCAGCTCCTGTTCAGTAAGATTACAGTGGCGCCACCACGACCCGTTGTCTTACGTTAGGTGGAGCAGTTCAGGGTTGCCGAGTCGGACCAACTCCGACTCCTGAAACACCGAAAACCTCCAGTTGTCTTTAACAAACTGGGCCCATTTGTACATACTCCTGAGATGAGTAAGTGTATGACTCCTACTCCTGGCCCCCATATACAATATCCAGCTCTGCTACCCTCTTAAAACGATATTAGTTGTATCTGGTCATTATATTCGAGCAAACAATGTTGTATCATACGCTGACTTATCTTTACTGTTTGTATTGCAGGAGGATTCCAATATAGAAAAGGCTGGCCAGATTCTCAAGCAGCTAAAAGAAGACCTCGCCTCCGGAAAACTAAAATAATTACTTTGCATTACCTGGAGCTTTTCTTCCTGATTTATTTTCCCTAAAGTCAAATTTCTTGTCACCTGCAATTATTCGCTTTTCTGAAACATGCCGGTACGTTTTGAAGCATTTGTGTTTTACCCTCATTTGGGTATTTATTATTACGGGACAGATCCATCCTGAGCATCTTAAGGATTCTTTTGCGTCACCTCACTAGTGACTTGGTTTTTCTGCCTCCTCAACAAAAGCTTTGAGACTTTTTTCGCACTTGTTTACAGCTTGGTTGGTGACTTGTTACCATGTGAGGCAATGCTTCTACGGTATACACGAGGAGGCTTGTCGTAATCTATTATGTAATTGCTCTTGTAGAACGTTATGAAACGCTTAGCCTATGAGATACAAGTTGGTTTTGCCTGCTTAGCATTTTTTATGGTGACGCGATGTCCCTACTAGACGTACGTGAAATGAGTTCTGGTTAGGTTTGTTCACCCTTTAAGATACAGTAGTTTCAGTTTGATGGTAATAATCTCCGAAGGCTGGACGGGTTCGTTCATCCTCTATTACGGGGAGTAGGGGTCCGTAAGTTACAAGTGACCTTCATAAGGTATTTTTATTCCCTCGTGCTTCTTTCGTTCGTCCTACTGATGGTCTGTACCGGTATTTATCTAGTGTCCTTTCTCATTCGCAGCTGTTCCATGCTTGCGGTATTTGATTTGCCTGCAACGCTTACAATTTGTTATTTCTTCTCTATCTCTGAATCGCAATGATTCCGCGGCTGTGGAGGCTTAACCGTATTTTAACCAATTCTCTCATACCGTTATATATGTCACGCTCCATGTGGTGTTATTCCTGCGGGAGAGGCTAATAAAATTATTCGTGAAGGAAAGGGTTAACCAAAGGTACAATAATTTCTTTGTTCTCTTGGTATTCCAAAGGGAGCATAGGATGGGCCAGAGGCCATAGGGTTGAGTTATCTTCACCCATCCTACATATGTTGTAGGAAGCAGCGCCCCCAGGAGGATTGCTTAGGTTACTTTAGATATTAGCGAGGCCTTCAGGACGTCGGTTTTTCGTGCCCGTTCTGCTTCTTTTTACTTTGATGCGCCTACTGCTCAGACTTTATTCTGTTCTTCCTCTTCTTTTCCGACTTGTTGTGCCCATGCACGTTCATCCTGTGTGGGAACACCCTTGTTTATGGGTTCCACGTTCGTCTTGGCATAGGTACTATATGTCCCTTCCTTTTCCTCGCTTAGAACAGCTTAGTACTGATTTAGGGAGGCTTGAGCTATTTTATATGGTGTAATCATAACTGTATTCCCACGGCGAATACCTTTGCAGCGAGGTACCGCCTGGTACAGGTAGGGATAACCTTTCCATGCCACAATATACGTCTTTCCGTAGGAATAGTATGGCACCATTTGCCACGTTCGTAAACGTGTATTGTAGGTACCGGAGGGTTACACTAAAATTATGACAGATGTCTCAATCATGCAACGCATGCTCTCATCTTCTCAACAATATTAATAGTACATTCTTACGAGTAATAAAAGGTTACTTTATGCGCAAGTGCGTTAAATTTAGACAGAATGGTCCCTAATATAGTTTTGTAACGAATTGAAGTGAAGTTTTTATGGTGAAGTATAGATTTAAAGTATATATGGCTACAATGCATAAATTATATATTATTGTCACGGGTGTTGGCAAATTGGCTCTTTTGTTTTAGAAATTGCCAATTTGCTTGTGCTGCTTACTCTACAGCCAGCTTATTCACGAAAGTAGCCGTGATGTTAATTTTTGTATTGGGTCTCCAGTTTTTGTTGCAAAGAGTGGGGTTAATTTGTATTTGTATTGTCCTTTTCTGTTATTTTATACAGAGAGCTGCATCTTTTATATATACAATTAGAAACCAATTCATTGATGTACTCAGTAATGTTTCAGTGCTTGTCGATACGGATCTCTAGGTTGACGCCGCTTGTGAGCTACTACAATTGATAATCAATGTCGATTCATTGGAAATACAGATACGTTCCGTGTTACCTTGTATGCTGCAGCACCGTTGTACATCTTATCGTTTTTACACTCCAGTCCTTCGACGATAAACAACAACAACAAGAAAATATATATTCTTTTCATACTTACGTGGGTTTCTTTGGTCTTTAATAACTGTTGATATCATTTATTCTTCGTTTCTTATAGTTTTCTTCTAGAAATAAGACGGAAATTTGCGTGGCGTGACTGAATGCCCTGCAAAAAGTATCAGCTGCTACCTACTTCATCTAATTTTGGTTCTACTTCAGAAATATGTTAAGGTTCTCTCTTTCTCGGAATCTAGCCCTCAGGGGTATATTCTGGACCCTTTCCCTGCCACAATCAATGTATTTGTGCATCACGCACCCAAGAGTCCCAAGTGACTTTTCCGCAGGAGATGTTGCAGCTTGCCGCAGTTCCTGCTGACGAGGTTTTGTAAAGTTAGGTAGGCTCTCTATATTTCCCCTTCTATTCCGCCATATGGGTCGCCGATCGAGGTGAGCGATCCTTTTCGCGGGGCTCCTGCCTTCTGCCGTACGGAGGGTCACGGAAGGGACCTTCTGCATGGCCGCTTCCTTTCTTCTATTTTCGTCTCTTGCCCTGTGCCCCGCGGCTGAGCGAATTCGTTCAGTCGTGCCGTGTAGGGTTGGAGATGCGCCTGTTTTATAAATTTGAGACAGAACTCACTTATGTGAGTTCGCCGTCACTCTCGACCTTCCGGTAGAAATGCTGAGACAAAATATTTAACCTTCGGCGCGATGCGGCTTAGAATCGTTGCGCTAACAAACCTTCTTACTAACCTTGCACCTTTCCCGGAATCTAGAAAGGCCAATGCCAATTATCTTGTGCAATGTTGCGTTTTTATTCTCTGCAAAACCTTAACAGTCTCGCCCATATTACTCCTTTTCTATTTTCATTTACTTGATTGTGGTTTTTCTTCCGTTCTGCCTCCTCGTCTATGACTTCTCCTGTATGCTGTGTGCCTCCATACGTGAGATCCACTTCTGCTTTTGTTGACGTGCTTCATGGTCATCTCTTCGCTTCTCATCTCTCACGGTGTAGGGAGAAGTGGGGCATAAGTTTGCATACATACAGACTGTTCTACTTTAGGTTATGCACAATAGTTTGCTAATGTCGGGGATTTCACTTCGAATTCTTATGTTCGGAATGTCCGAGTTAGCTACGCGTCTTCCATGACTTGAATGCGCGTTCAGTGTGTCCGCCTCGATTGAAATAATCCTAACCAATTAGCTTTAACTTGTCTGGAATTTAAATCTGGAGCGTTCACACCGCCGCTATCGATCGAATTTCAGGCATGAATCACCAACCCATAACGCTGGGGATAACGTCTTAACCTCAGTCGCAAGTGGCAAATGGATCACTCAGGATTGTTCTAGGAACTAGTTAAAAGCTCAAAGGGATTCGATTATCTCAGTCATAGTGCCGAATGGAACCCACCCTTATTTTTAATGGCAGCTTCATTTTTTTCATAGGAGTAATTGGAATTAATTTGCAACTCTCCTATTGCTTCTGTAACAGATTTTTTTACATTAGGTTTGAGTTTAATTTTGGCTGTTGTTGTGTTGGAAAATAAACTATTTTATCCTGATGTCTTTTTATTGTCGTTACGAATTGTAGCCGTGTTGCTCTCGCTGTTAGTTCAGATATGTCTTTATTGTGACTCTATTTTTTACCGAAATAGAGTAAGTTTCGTCGCCGTCATTTTTGATGGCCAGCTAATCCAATTTTTTTGGGCATGGGTCACATCGAGGGCAACCCACCTGACTCCCTGCAAAAAATTATGAACATTGCTCAACTCCTTCGACCACTTATTGGGTGTACCAACAAACATATACAAACTCAAATCTTCAACGGAAACTTCATCACGGCTCTTCGCTGCGCTCGCGGGCGATAATCATTGAAAACAGACAAATGCCTTCTATGGAATTAGGTTGCTTGTACTTCTTGTTGGCGGGTCCTATCCTTGTCAGAATACGTGTAGCTACGTATATGAGCCTCACAAACCCAAGGGCTGTCTCGACTGCCATTTCCACAGGGGATGCTGTAACTGGCCGCAGTTCCTGCTCACGAGGTTTGTTGGTAGAGTTAATTAGGTCCTCTCTACTTGCCCCTACTATTGCGTGCGGTGAGCCGCCGATAGACGTGAGCAATTCGTCCCATGGCTGTTCCGTAGCTAGAGTTTTTTTAGGTGTCTGTAACCCCCTCGGCGCCTAACTTAGTCCTAAGTGTTAAAAATTACTAGTTGAATTTTTGAGTTTTGCTGAAAAGTAAGATGGAATAATATTTGCATACTTCAAGAAATCTGACTCTTAATGACATTAGGTATTTTACACAGAGCTGGGCAGTATCTAGATATGTACTTTGTATCTAGATACTTTTCAAATGTAGTATCTAGATACTGTTTGCTTGTATCTAGATACAAGTACATATCTAGATACTTTTAGATAATAATACATTATATCTATTATTATACATGAAATATTTATTCAAAGATTGGAGGACTCCCAGGCTGAATCAATTTGTAGGGGTCGAATAAACTACAAAACCCAGAAGGCGTTCTAACTCTTACCTACAACATGAAATATTGTAAATACAATCGTATTCAGGTTCATAAAATAATGATAAAGCCGATAACTAAGCGAACAAGAGATGGCAACCCTGAACCTGTTCTGTCACGTTGGCTCACAATTATAATAACTAGTGGACCCGTGCGTGAAGAATTCACGCTATAACCTATACGTTTGCCTAATGCCTCTAGGTCGGTGCGGAATCTCCTCTTATTTGCTTCTTAATTTTCTTCATTGATCCTTTGTCGTGCTGTCATCCTTAGGTCTTCTATATAGACAAGGCAGAAGTAACATCTTGAGTAAAACACTTCAACAAACTTAAACAAAATACCACTTTCCTTATATACAATGTGTTCGCTCCGTAGCAAAGATACCGTTGATGCCGTCTTTCCACCTCAAATATCTGCTTCATTTGAGGTGCTCAAATTTTGACGTTTGAAGAGAAAACTGCTTCGTCAGAGGAAAACAGTAAGCAAAAAGAAATAATTGTCTACTACCCGTGAAAACTTATGTTTCGTCAGTTTCGTTGACAATTGCATCAAAGTGGGAAGAATAGCTCATACAACGAAATCATCTGTGGGAAGAAACTATGAATCAAGAAGCATGAGAGTGCCAACGGAAACTTCAGATAGCTTCAGTGCTACGATTTCAATTTCGGCAATGCAAGAAGTGCATTCAGACATAAGGTCGCCCTATACTTTGCCGTAGATTTGATGTATGGAGAAGCTAATACTCGTGCAAATCAGACTAAGCCTGCGATGTCTTCATTGTTGGAATTTCNTCAACTGTCCCTGCTTAAGATACGTTTGCCATCTTCTGCAACCCGGCCTATTTTCTGCCTATCACTTTCAATGGAGCTTGAGAGGTCAACCAGAGCCTCCAACCTGGGCTAAATTCCGCCTATTTCGTTAAGAGCGTGACACCGAACATATAAATATATTTATATATAAACACACGACGGTCATTTTTAGTATTAGACAAACACACGACGGTCATTCTTAGTGTTATATTTTTTAGAAGCCATCTTTTATTTTGTTAATTAAAGATTTACTTGGAATTGGGGTTACATCCACCAAAATATACGGCCTAAATTATACTTTGCATTTGAATGTTACTGCAAAAAAGTCAATATACCTATTGACTACGAAACTTCAATGACGTTGCCCATTTCTTTTAGAGACATGATATTTCATCACAAACAAATGTGATAAACTATTTAGCCTCTTTGCCGGAAGTAAATGTGCAACAGTCATTATTATTGTAATTATTAATCTACTATACAACAGTATTATAAAGGAACAGAAATGTATCCACCTGAATTACATGATTTTTAACTATATGAACTATTAAATCTATTAAATAAAGTTGTAGAAATAAAGTATCTAGAATTGTATCTATAGATACTTTTAAGTATCTAGTATCTGTATCTAGCTACATTTGTAAATCTTAAGTTGTATCTAGTATCTGTATCTAGATACATTTTAAGGGTGTATCTAGTATCTAGATACATTTTGGGTATCTATGCCCAGCTCTGATTTTACACAGCTTGATAATTATAGACATAATATATACATTCTGTTACCCCCCCTCCTCTCGAAGTCTGGCTTTGGCCCTGCAAGTGACTCCAATCTGCTCTGCTCCGGTTTGGGATCCACGGAAGGGACCTTACGCATATATCTCTATAGAGTTAGGTTAGTTTAGGTTCGGCCATCCAATGTTAAGGGCAGCGTCCCCATCATGTAGGCTACGTTAGCCGTTAGCTAGGATTTCGGGACGTGTCTTTTGTGCCCACTTTACTTCCTTCCCATCTGATACTGATTTTTTTTTCATCTGTGCTACCACTTCCTCCCCCCCCCTCCCCCCCGACTTGCTGTTCCCATGTGCGTTGACCCTGTGTGGGAACAACCTCGTGCATGGGTTCCAATCGTCATAGTATATGTCCCTTCTTAGCTTCTTTCTTCCTCTGTGATATCGCCTTTTTTCTGGAAACGGGGACCTAAGCTTCAGAATATATAAAGCATATAGATTTCCCAGTAGAGGGGGCTTTATCGTCTGAGGGTGACTGAAGGTAGTAAATTAAAATGAGAGCTTACTTAAACGCAGTAATGTCCTGCGCAAATTCAACTCTATAGGGGGGTGGGAAACTCTTATCTGTCACACGTTAGCCATGACTAACACGGGTCAAGTTTTTTTTCAGCGGAATATGGCTTCGGGAAGGTCATAAAAAAATAGTTACGTCTGTTGTATATATATAGTCTCTTACTTCTGCTGTGGCGAATATCATGTTCTGAGAGAAATCCAATCGTTGGCAATTAGTTTAAAGAAAGCCTCATGTCATCAATCTAAAATTTTAACAAAAATATTACACTGGTCTACATTAAAACGTTAATGTAGTTAGTTCCAGTTTTTCTGATGATCGAATATAATTTCAATGTCCTGAAAACGAAACTGACACCAGCTTCTCGGTATCATGCCACGATTTACTTCTACACTGATGCTAAAAAAATCCTATCTTTCGAATTCGACCTGATATCTGTACGTTACCGTGTGACGGTAAACAAAGTAAGTACGCTATGAAGTTTATGATTGGATTCCTATCATAAACGACATTATATTCGAGGTAGATGTAACAAACTACAACGAACGTAATCCAGGAACATCTCCCAGGCTGAAGCCATATCATTCAGCTAAAAGGAAACATTGAAATAATAAAAATTATAACATGATGTATATGATCTGAGCGTTGCGTGCACTGTGCGTGACAGCTATTTCCAAAATTGCATTTTCTGGTAGTTACCTTAGCTTACCTATCATACCAACACGAACATGTACTGGGAAAGTTGATTTGATTTAGAGAAATCAAAGTGAAATTTGGAATCAGAGCCCCGATAAAACTGTAATTCGGCTTAATCTACTTACATCTTAGCTATTTTCGTTCTTGGCCAGTGACTTGCTGATACTGGATGCGTTCGATTGGGTACTTAAAAGCCAATCAAAGCTAAGCCCGCTCGACTTGATTCGTATGGAACTGTATACAGTAACTTTGACATCGTCACTCCCAATTCTATTGCAAATCTTGGAAGCAACTCAATTATATTGAGCCATTTACATTTCATATTATGGTGTAATATTGCGTTTCTGGCAGTCTCGCTGGTAATCTCTTACATGTCAACAACTTGAAACTCAGATCACCAGGTCGAAGCCAGCGCACCAGTCTGAAGTTTTGGACAAGTCAGGTCGAGTGCCTTGGCTTTAATTATCTTTCACGACCCAATTGATAACGCCTGTCAGAGTCAAAATTTCACTTTATAATCGGCTTAACAAAAAAAAAAAAAAAACATCACCCGTTAGAGAGAAACGGGTACAATTTTCGTACTCAGAGCATCCAAGTTACCATGTAATAGCTAAAAAATCTGCAACTACATAGAAAAACTTTTTTGTTGAGAGTTATTCATTATGCTGGTAACTCATATAATGTGATGCGCTAGATGCAATACCAATACTAAATCATCATCGCATCGTAGGTTATATTTTCACGTAACATCGCTACGGATAGGCAACGAGGTTGATAATAATTTGATGTGGTGTTGGTAACTCAAATACGATTAAACATGCCATCAAATACCATACCACCAGTTTCCCAAAACTCTATAGAAAGCAAAATTTATCCTGTGCCGTTAATCAATAATTTTTGACGAGTTCTTAAAAATGTAATAGACAAATTAAGTGTGACATAGCCTAAAAACTGCAAAGCAGGTAAAATCATAGTTTACTAGTTAGTATATATCAATAACTGATAAATGGTGGAATCGTCATTGGAAACTAACTGAGAATCGACATTGATATCGGCAGCTAAGGATAAATGGGAATCTGCATCTGCAAAAAAAATGAATCGCCTCATTTATGATCAAATTTTGGTGCAGATCAGTTTGTTCGTTTGTATGTTTGACTCATGTTTGTCATAAAGTTTGTTACTAGTTATGAGCGGCTCTTCAAGAAAATTGCATAAGCTCTTATTACCACCAAAAGGCACAAATTATTAGATTTTTGAGTTTGTACAAAGAAGATTATGGTTTCAGAGCAAATTTGAATGTTTTGCTACCGTTGCTTCGCTGGGCGGAGGTATCCGGTCTCAGAGTGCTCTAGTATTCAGAATATTGCGCCATTTAATGAATTCTAGACAAGTTGAAAAACTTTATTGACCTCTTCAGCCGTGTGTGTCTGTAAGGGTACCGAACACGAGTATTATATATTCAAATAGGGATACAAGAAGTATTTTTTTATTGTGATAGGGGCGGCAGCTCAGTTCTTTCAGCGTTTTGAAGAATAATGAAATTCCAATACGTAGAGCAGTATTGCAAGCGTAACATGTTAGTATGTACAGTGAATTACCATAATATTAATCATAATATCCGCATTAGGCTATTATTTGGTTATTTTCACTCAGTTACGGCTGTCCTTGGGGTATACGCACATGAGAAACAAAAGATATTTGCGGTTTTCCCACCCCTCTCACCCTCCCTCCACGCATTCGAATCTGTTCGTTTCATAGCGGCTTCCTTGTATTGTTTGAAGACCCTTGCCTAGCTTACATAAACTTCTGCATAAAAGAAGTTGCTCAGCAGTCGCGGTGTCCTTCGTGAATTCTTGTATAACAGTCACATTTTTATTGTGTATTAGCCAATACATAGACCTTTAGTTTGTGCATAATACTGCATGAAAATTGTTTAAGCACTTTATGGTACATATGTAATAGGAAACATTCCTCAGCACCCGGCTATTGTCATTGCATCGCGGGCAACTGATTTTAATTGCGAGGTTGTGTGAACTGCAACTTTCATATGCGTCGTACTAACAAAGACAATCAACAAAACGTGTGAAAGAAATGGAAAGACCCACTAGTTACAGCTTCCACTACGCAATGCACTACAATTACAAATATCTTTTATACTATAGTGATGAATTTTTCGGTTGCGTCAACTGTGACTTAAGCTTACATAATTGGAAGCAAGCTCGACAATGCCAAAAAATAGCAGGAGCCTCCACGAGGGATAGGTTACTCTAAGCAACTACAGAAGTAATATCTGAGAGCTTCTCTGATTTGATGGGGTCATGTTATGGAGAAGTTTATGTAAGCTAGGCAAGGGTCTTCAAACAATACAAGGAAGCCACTATAAAACGAACAGATTCGAACGCGGGGAGGGAGGGTGAGAGGGGTGAGAAAACCGCAAATATCTTTTGTTTCTCATCTGCGTATACCCCACGGACAGCCATAACTGAGTGAAAATAACCAAATAATAGCCTAATGCGGATAATATGATTAATATTATGGTAATTCACTGTACATATTAACATGTTACGCTTGCAATATTGCTCTACGTATTGGAATTTCATTATTTTTCAAAACACTGAAATAACTGAGCTGCCGCACCTATCAAAATAAAGAAATACTTTCTGTATCTCTATTTGATATATATAACACTTGTATTCGGTACCCTTACAGACACACACGGCTAAAGAGGTCAATAAAGTTCTTCAACTTGTCTAGAATTCATTAAATGGTGCAATATTCTGAATACTAGAGCACGCTGAGAGCGCACACCTCCGCCAGGCTCTCTTAAACCATAATCTTCTTTGTATAAACTCCAAAATCAGGTGCGCCTTTTGATAGTAATAACAGCTTGTGTAATTTTCTTCAAGATCCGTTCAGAACATTTCGAGTCATACTGGTAACAAACGTTATGACAAACATGAGTCAAACATACAATCGAACAAATTGATCTGCACCAAAATTTGGCTATTCATGTTTTCTAACCTTACTAACAATCTATATAAATTTCATCAAGATCCCCTCTTTATTTTCTGAGTTATTGTACCAACAAGTATGAAATGAAAAGCGGTGATAAACGAACGACCACACGAATCATTACCAAAATTTGGTCATCTACTTTTTTTTATTTAGCTAATAACTCATGTTAATTTCATAAAAATCTATTAATAACTTTCTGAGTTATGGCATTGAGAAAAATGAGGCATAAAAAACAAACAAACAAACAAACGAATGGGCATATCTTCACCAAAATGTTAATCACCTGTTCCTCCTAACATACCTAACGATCCCTGTAAATTTCGTCCAAATCGGTTCATAACTCTTTGAGTTATCTAGGTGACAGACAGACAAACAAACACACAGACAGGCAAACACGACGAAAACATAACCTTCTTGGCGGAGGTAATCATGTGCCGCAAAGAAAAGCTTAATACCACAGGCATTGAATTCAAGGCTAATGTGGTATATTGTTAAGCAAAGTATGAACCTTTGATAAGAGCACAATTACCATGCCATGAGGAAAAAATCGAACCAATGAACATTCTCCGGAACCTGGTAGACGTTAACAAAGCTGGTGCAGTAGCTGTTAGCCTAGTTAAGAAATGGGCACGTCGATTTCACACTTGCTACAGAGATGCGAGTGATAAACTACGATCCGAATGCCCATGCACAGCCACCACCTCGGAAAAGAAAGTTCGCCTCGATCAAGTCATCCACACCAATCGCTGTATAACGGTGAATGAAATGTTTGTTTAGTTTGATGTGGGCGCCGCTAAAGTTAAAGTGAACTTCATCGCATCCTCCATTAGAAAACCCACACGCTCTAGTGTTCTAGTTCGTGCAGCGGATATATGTTCAATGTTAATAAGAAGGTTTGCTAGTGCAGCGATTCTGAGCCGCATCGAGCCGAAGGTCAAATATTATATCTCAGCATTTCTCCCGGAAGGTTCTGAGTGACGGCGAACTCAGATAAGTGTGTTATGTGTCTCAAATTCATAAAGCCCGCGCATCTCTAACCCTACACGGCTTGGTTAAACGAATTCACTCAATCGTGCGGCACCGGGCAAGACACGAAAAATGAAAAGAGAAGAAGACAGAAGAAAGAAACGCCCGTGCGGCCACCTCGATCGACGGCCCACCTCGTGGAACAGAAGGGGAAATGTGAAGAACCTTCCTAACCTAACAAACTAACCTTCTCAGCAGGAACTGCGCCCAGTTGCAATAACATCCCCTGCGGAGAAGGCACTTGGAACCCTTGGATTCGTGAAGCCCAAATATTACTATATTGTAGCAAGGAGAGGGACCGCCAGAATATATCCCTGAGAGTGCTGCAGACATAAGAGTAGGTACACGTGCAGTCGGTCACGGGTCATTAAGACTATGGCGCAATCGATGTTGGATTAATGATAAGCGCTCCCTACCCTTCCCTTTTTTGGGCTGTGCAAACTCAGCAACTGCTGACTAAGCACACTAAGCGGCACAAAGAACGCTTACCTGGCATTGTATCGATCTCTTGACCTTCAGTGCCGACAGTCGAGCACGCAAGCATGCTGCTACCGTGGGGGCACTAGAAACGATGTTGTGAAGCCTTGGATACAGCAAAGTGCATGTGCGAGGCGGGTTCCACGAATACTCAAGCAGATACATATTGTAAAGGCCACCGACAGGTTGTCTCTCAGGACTGGTTGGATCGGTACGAAACCGAACGTCACATATTCTTGGACCGCATCGTCACCGGTATCGAGGCGTGGTGTTACCACCATGAGCCGAAGTTCAAACAACAGTCAATGGAATCGCACCACTCACACTTCCCAGCAAAGAAGAAATTCAAGACGGCAACATTTGCAGCTAAATTGATGTGCACGGTGCACCTTTTACTTCCACAGGAAGGGCGTCATCCTCCCGAATTTCTAAAAACCAGAGGCTACCGTCAACTCTGACCGTTACGTTGAAACGTTCATGAAGTTGAAAACCCGCAGTAACAGCATAGAGGGAAAAAACAACACTCCGCTTGCAACACAACAACGTCAGGCCATACACAAGTTTATGAACCACTAAAACCACAGAATGTGCGACAAAGGTGGGCTGCTCGATGCTGTCTCTGTCGAACTTATAGCCCAGACCTGGCACCAGCAGATTTCCGCTTCTTTGGACATTTGAAGGACACATTATGGGGTCAGCGTTTCCTAGACAACAACGCCGTAATCTTAGTCGTGAATATTGAACCGCGTCGGCAGCCCTGAATTTTTATCACCGAGGCATTTAGGCTCTGTCGTCGCAGGTAAAGGGTATTGAGAACGGTGGTGATTGGATACAAAAAAGTCTGGCGCACACAAAGTCGCTCGTTTTTATGGTGCTACTTCCTATTCGTAGCTCTTTAACATTTTGAGTTAAAACAGAGGAGGCAGTACTTATGGAAGAGCCCTCCTACACAGACAGTAACTGACCGCAGTCGTTGTGGCTTCTGCGGAACTAACTCAGGTGATGGAAGGTAACTACTTCATTGGTTGGTGGCCTCATCAAATGCCAATGGCCAAAGTTTTCACATACTTGCATAGACAAGACTCAATAGTGATGTTGCCTTTCCTGCCAAACTTGAAAACTAATCGTTCAGATTTTTCACTCTGTCATCCAAGAATGGAATTGCGAGATTTTGCGTTTAGTCCAAATAAAAAATCTGGCAAGGCATTGTTTACAGGCAAAAAGCATCCTACCCTAAATTTGATAGTCTAGAGTAAAATTCGCTGTTGAATTTACGTATAACTATTTATTCTATGGGGGTGTATTTCTTTTTTTTTTGTATTTGGCATTAGGTGGTTAGTTTAGGTCTTTGATAGGCGCTGCAATCCAATTCTCCCCATACTTTGAAAATATTTGTAATTCTAATACATAAACAAATTTCACGAACGGAACATGTTAGTAGGTACATTGAATAGCTAAAATATCTTTTACATAATCTGCAGGAGGTGTGTATTTGGTACTATACATTCAGATACGTTTGTGCGTGAGGTAAACGCTCATAAGAAACAAACTATATTGAAGCTCTTTCTCATCCCTACCCCCTCCCTCCCTCTCCACGTTCGAATCGATGCGTTTGACTATGACTTACTTTGGCATAGTTTACTATATGATGTCTCCTGTTTAGTTATATGGTGTCTACACGTGATGGACTCATTATCGCCAAGAAGCTTCAGAAATTTCCTCAGTTAGTTGAAATTGAAGTAATGCAACCCTTTGAAGACTTATATATTTCGTATTGTCACGCTTGCTCTGAATAACGGGAGCTGAAGTCATGATAAACATAATCGAACAAGTCTCGAGTTTAGTATGGAAACTATTTGACTCTGGTGTGCATCAGCTTAACGAAAAATGCAACTAGTGGGTCTCTCCCTCTGTTTTCCTCGAATTCTTGTCATTGTCAGCATGTTGCACATAAAAATTATTTTATAGTTCACATAGCCTTCAGATTCAGATCCGTTGCCCGTGAACTGTGGAGAATTGCCGAGTGCAAAAGAATGTTTCTTATTTCTGGCATTACCTAAAATACTAAGATAACCTTTGTGTCGTATTATACTCAAACTGTAATTCGTTATATGGACTTAGAGCTAGTGAAATTGTAATTTTGGTTCTAGCATTCCTACAAGCCGCCCTAATACTACACTGCTCTTGTTAAAGTGCAACTTCTTAGGATGACATTTTACAGAAGATTCTGCAGCGTGTTACTTTCTGTTGATGATGTTATTCGAATCGGTCTCTCAATTTTAAATTTGTTGATGTGGATGAGTCAGTGAACGTATCTTATAAATAAAATGTGATATGAATCGAAGAGAATTACCTTAAAATTACGGGTCAGTTAAGTTTTAGACAATACACCATTTCAAACAGTGTACCGTAAAAAAAAATAAACTTAGGAGTAACCTGTACGAGGTCAACAAGTTGAAAATATAACTGCTAGATAAGGAACTAACATTTATTCTTTAGTAACTGCCCAACGACGCATCGTTAGGTGCAATAGAAGCGTCAATTGGGGCTTGTTATGGCCGTAACTAACGGATAGGATTCATTACACCGTTTCTGTGCCTGTTATTTTTATTATTTGAGTACCTGTCACAAGACAGTTTCCTAGCGCCCCTATGTTCGCATTTATCTAACTAATCAAACCGCTCCAGCGTCATAGTTCTTCATTATGTATTCTCTTCTGAACATTAAAGCCGGAAATTTAGTTAGTCTGGCCTGTTTATCTTGACAAATTTTGTGAGGTATTGCTAGATCAGAGATCTTTTCCTTGATTACCTGCACTTGGCTGCGTTTCTTGACCGCACCCAAAACGTTCAGCATTATATGCTCTGTTCAATAGAGGCGTGCTGTGACTCGTCTCCCTCAAACTATGTCGCAACCATTACCCGAAACGCGGTAACGACGGTTGCGACACAGGGTACGGTGATACACGTCACCACTCAGGTACATCAATTGCAAATAAAGGAAATTTATTTATTTATTTATTTATTTATTTATTTATTTATTTATTTATTTATTTATTTATTTATTTATTTATTTATTTATTTATTTATTTATTTATTTATTTATTTATTTATTTATTTATTTATTTACTATCATTTATTTCTCCACGGGCGGGAGGTGTTCTTGGATTAATCTATTACAACTTGTATTATAAAGTGACATGTACATTTATTTCTTAAAGTATTACAGCAACAAATTTACTACCTAAACAACAAGGCTCAGTGCCATTATTCATCAAACTAATCCACCGAACTAGCATCACAATGGTACTACCACACAAATATACTCCCATGGGGAGAAATATATGTTTTCTGTTAATGTTACAGCTTGCTTCATAAAAGAGAGGTAAGTACATTTATTTCTTCCCGAGGAGAGATCTGCATGGCTTAACACAATTTCATCTGATTAATTTAATACTATTACACGTAATAATACCATCCAATAGGAATGGCGGTACTATACAGCACGACCTACAGCATAAACATTCGAAATCGTGTATTTATATCTTCCAATAGGAAGGCGTTCAGCAATTCAACTGAAACTACCAGAGTCTGGGATTATAAATTATTCAAAGATTATACAAATTAGCAACTAGTAAACAACGTAGCCTTATAGTAAGTAAATTAGATTATTTTCTTAGAGCTTACGTCAACATGGCTACAATAAGCATTGATATTCATTATTGTTAACCTCACTCCGCTCATTTGCTGGTGTCGCTCTCATAACCTCAATCCCGGCTACGGTAATCATTTTCCAGGTTGTGGTAGCCCAAATGGGTTGTGATTACAACACACCTCAGCTCAATAGCTGCCACTGATACCGTTATCAGCAATATTCTACGTCATTAGATCAGCATGTTAAGATCAAAGTCACCCGTGTGAGGTTGCGGTGACTAAGATTAACTATGATTTGCAAATATAGGGGTGTTCTGCGTCTGTCAATTCTCACGGCTCTCGTGCTAGGCTAAGCAGGAATTGAGAAATACACTTAACTGGCATGTTTTTATTAGAAGAAAGGTGAGCTTCTTGGTGGCTTCGTGTCCGTCAGTTGATGGAGCTAGAGAACGCACGTGGGGATAGTTGTGCACACGTGCGTGGGTCCGCTTTGTTCTGAGGGTCCACACGTGCTCTGAGTGGAGCGCAAGAGGAGAGCA